>WKLE02000167.1:6506-19189 GCA_014885115.2 Asterionellopsis glacialis
ACAGGTACGTACCGGTAGGTCCTAGTTGATATGAGTCTCGCAATGTATGATCGAGGTGTCAACAGAAAAAACTGTAAAATCGGAAAAAGCGAACCACACGAAAGAACAGGAAGAACAGAAAAGTTGGCGGGTGCACTAGCTGTCCACGGATCGTATGCGACAACCGAACGGAATAAAATCCTCACAAAAAATAATCAACGAGGCTGTTGGTGTTCGATCAGTATCGATAAACACTTCAGTGCATTGTTTTCACAAAAGTCCATCATATCAACAAACTAAGATTTTGTGCTGACCATGATTTTTATTTCTACCAAGAAACTCCAAGTTGCTGTAGCACTTTTAGTTCTTCTTTGTGCGACAGTCGCTGAGAACAACGATACCTATTCCAATGACAATGATACAGGAAGTAATACTCAAAACACTTGTACCTACATTTCCATGGATGGAGAATGCATTGCCAGTGGTACTGCTGGTGCAAACATGGACAGCCCCACCATGGCTCCGTCACCTGTCGTAGCTGCTGAAGAGGATGTGCCTACTGCTGGTTCTGCTACTGGAGTAGCTAGTTTAGTTGCTGAACCTTTTGTTGGTCCACAGGCAGTCCCTTCTCAAGCTCCTACGCCAAGAGGATTATTTGGTCGTTTCCGTAAAAAGAATGATAGGGATGATAATCCAACGATTCAAGCACCAAAGCCAACTGCAAGACCTAACAAGAAAAAACCTCAGAGTGCTTCGGCATCTGCCAAGAAGGAAGAATCAGACAGTGATGCAAGTTCTGTTGATTCTGAAGGAAAAAAGGGAAAGAAAGGTAAAAAGGAAAAAGATGGAAAGAAACACTAAATACAGTGCAAGGTAAACTAAAGTCTCGAAACAAGAATGAACAACCATAAAGCAAAAGGGGTGTGTTAAACCCTAACAATTTTTTACTGTCATTTTAAAAAGATGGAAATAATCTTTTTTCCTGTCCAGAGGAGAGAATGTAATAGATTCTTTTGTTCTCTCCCTACCTCTCTCTCTCTTAAATATATGTTTTCTAAAAAGTTGCGATTAAGTGACTTGGTCATACTACTAAGAAAATAAAAATCTAAAAAATATTGAGTTGTTTTGCTGTGTAACATTCCGGGCGTCATTTTTTTTCGAAGGTCTTTTTTCGCAACACCTTTGGAGTGACGGCTGCCAAAGTACGGCAGAAAGATCTTTAAAAAGATATGGTCAAGGCAGTATGGAACGAACTAGAATTGACTTGTGATAAAGTAGTTGTCGAAAATTCAACGCACACTGTCGGTACAAGTACAGAAAAATTTCCAAAAGAAATAAAATTAAATAGTCTCATGACAAAAATGTGGTTCACTCATTCACTACAAATGATGTGCGCACAGACCAACTACAGCGTCCTTGGTTCCACCGCAGAAACGTTGAAGTAAAAGCTATACAGATCGATGCGCGTGCATATATGTTTGTGTTCTCTTAAGGTATGTGTCAACTGATTGAATGTATAAACGTTCATATTTCACCAGCACATCTGTCTACGCCAGGTACACGGCGCTATTTGGAGTTACCTTGGGAATCTTGAAATGACACGGAGTAGTGTTGTCTGGACAATCATTGCTTGTGCATCGAAGTCCAAATTTGCGTTTCTTAACTTTCTCCTGTTGATGATTCGTTTCAACATTCTCACCACCGATCCTATGACGAGGATGGTTCACTTTCTCCAAAACTTTACGAAGTTCATCGGCGTGTGATGCCAAAGTAGGTTGTTTTTTACCTGTGGATCTCCTTGTTCTTTCCCCCTGAGGACCAACTCCCATGGTCTTGTTGTCTTCTAGCATACAAATGATTTGAGACACATCGTCTCCAAAGCACATCAATTCTTGGTTAGATCTTCCTGGAAATCGTATACGAAGGTAATCTTCCATAGTGACTCTGGAGAATCGAGCGCTGTCAGCTTCACGTTGTGCAATACGGATAGCAGCAAAAGCAATTTTACCCGGAGAAAATAGAAAGGGTACATCCGAAAACAAGAGTGCCTTTTGTACAATATCCATTGCTTTGACGTAAACTTTTCGAGAAACTTCTTCTATTGATTCAAAAGAAACGGATATGGGAGAATGCGCTCCACCCCGAACTGTTTCTGTGGTATCTCTTTCTTCGTGGTCGCAATGATCATTATTTGAGAATGTCCTTGCAATATCTAAAGAAAGGGCCTTCACGGCTCCAAATGGGTGAAAGCATCGACATTCATAATTCAATCCTTCCAAAAGATATCTTTCCGATACTTCAATCTCTTCAATTGACACAGATTCTAATTCTTTTCTAAAGAGTAATGGAGCTGACCTTACTTTTTCTGCAACAACCTTCGTAGCCTGTTCAAGATAACGAATCTGTAAGATAACGCAAAACAAAAAAATGATAACCAATGTCAAGTGAGACTCGCAAACCCATATCTAGAAAATCTTATTTTCAACAAGAGTCGATAACGACATTCAACTGCAATTTTTTGGTGATGGTTTCATCAAGGCCCGACATGATGTTTGTAGTACTGTGAATGGTGTATCCTGTTGCAAGTGTCGTGTTGCGCGGAAAAAGAAGAATTTCACCCGACTAAAAAGATTTACTATCGGGTATGAGATTTTGATATAAACATTCGTATATGTATATCCGATATGAAATTTTCCCTGACTAGCAAACGGTTAGCATGTTTTGTACATAGTCATTTAACGGCCCCTCAGTTTCGCCAAATTTTCACTGAATTTCCAAATTAGCAATCCCGATGGCTCTTTCATCCAAAATGGCGGTCGTTAATCAGCAACATGCAACTAATTCTACCACAGCAATACACAATTAAGATTGCCAAAACATCTAAACGTGATAAATAGTCCTGGAATAATTTCAGGACTTCCCAAAAATGTTATGGAAGAAGAAAAACGCAAAGTGTTCCGAAATTCTTTCTAGAGCAGGGAACTTACATTGATTTTACTTTCCTCGATTTTGGCAGCAAGTAAGGCTGAAGCAGATGCTAAAGCCCTTGGTTTAAATTGGAGAATAGAATTTGAGAGGTAAAACCTTCGAAAAATCATGATCGCAGTTGCTAGAACATTGTTACTTCTTCTAAGCTCTGGAAGGATTGCATGCGGTCCAACGAGCAAGCTGATCTGATGAGCATGAAACTGAACAAGGATTTCCTGTTCAGTTGAAGACACCATTGAGAGAGGGCTAGTGAATTCATTTTCAAGACTATTTTTTTGGATTTCCGGAGATAAAGAGGAAGGCAATATGGTGACTGGTGAAGCACGAAGTTCCACCGAGGTTTTTTGCGTTGCTTTCGACACTCTCCGACGATGGAAACCAGACGCAAATTTCCTTACCCGCCTTCTACCAGGAATCTCCTCAAATCCACTATCAATGGAAACGGCATCATCTCTACAAGCGGCAAGGGATGCTCTTGAGAACATCCAGCTTTTCGCATGTGTCGAACGTTCGAATTCCATGGTGATAGTGGAGGGAAATGAAAGGCTGCGGGTAATTCCAACCTCTCCAGCCTGTGAGAAAACCTCACTCCAACTCTGTTCTCATCAAAATGATTTGGCGAAAAATATGTGTGTTGTGTGATCCGGCATGCTGACCATACCAAAATATGTAAGTTGAATTCTACGCAGTCCAAAAATTTCATTTTATAGAACATTCATCAATCAATACCTTTATAAATGTATCTTAAAAGTATTTTATATAAATACTTACCTAATATTAAGTATCTTTTTATAAAAGCAGATGGTTCTTCACATCGGGAAACGCTTGGAAGACAAGCCCATCGTCCCAAGATCAATTTTACGATTTCGTACATGATTGGAAGCAATCAGTCACATCAAGCGATATCCACGATACAAACACGATTACTCCTAACACTCTCTGCCCGAAATTTTCAAAAAGATATTTTGATGCAGTAAACAAAGAAACTTGGTTTATACACATGGTATAGAAGCAAGCATCATGGAAGGCCGCTGTAGACCGATCACGAGTGTAATATCTATATTCATACTAAAAAGGGCAGTAAGTAGAAGGTACTCCTACTCTCGAAACATCCAAATGTATAAAATTATCCTCACATACAAGACTCGCGCCAGTAGTGTCTGAAGTTTGTTGCAAACGCAAAATATCATATCCAATGATCTTTGTTTACTGCTTTCCAAGTAAATAGACGATATGAAGTATGCAACGACAAGTTATTCAGATTTCTTGGATTCCTTCAGCGCTTCATTTTTTCAAAAGTTTTACAGTGAAAATTTGGGCTATGCAGTATCTTCTAGATCTTTTTAAGTTTACATCATTTGAACGCAATTGAGAAGAGGGATCATTAAGTCGATTAAAGAAGTTGAAGTTAAGATAATGGCATCGTAACACACGAAGGTGAGGTAGTCTAATTACTTTCTCTATAGAACTCTCTACCAAGAGGATACTTTAACATAATTTTCATTTCATCGCTGTTGACCCAAGTCTACGGCTTCGATAATTTTATCCTGATAATCTCTAGAACGGTTAGGGATAAATGTGGTATTTTGCTTGGTTTGTATCGTACCAGGTAACGTCGTACAGTACCAGGGTATTACACTGACGTGGGACCTATAAAGGTACAGTCGTATGTAGGTACTTATTCCAGCCCCGCTGTAGAATCGACAGTAGGACGGAGTGTGAATGGAAACAGAGAACCGTTCAAGAGTTCTCCACCAAGCGAAAACGATTCTGAGAACCGACATCGACCAACAACAGATCGAATGTCGACGTTGTCGTTGCCATACCGATATACTTTTTTTTGCTGCACCGACAGCAATATTTTTTATGAAGTCGATGGATGTAGAAGGGAGTTGCAATATATCTTAAAGCTATTATCGAAATATTGGGGAAGCACCAGATTCATCGTCGTCTAAAAACGTGAAGGAAAGATACCCAAGAGATCATGAATTTTCACGCACATATTATCTTAGTGGCACTTTTGGCGAATGCCGTTAAATTTGGTGAATGTTGGACTCCCAGTACATCCACCACTGGTAATACTTTATTTGTGAGGTCTAGAAATATCATGAAAAGGAAATCGTCATCCGAATGGAGAAGAATGGTCTTGAAACTGAATCCAGGTGACGAAGAACGCGTTTTCTTCGCCGATATAGACGTGTCTACTGATGGTTCAGACCAGGTAACAACCAAAGACGATAATGACTCAAATATGTCTACTGCTAAAAAAGAAGAAGATTTTGGCCTTGAAAGAAGTGTTTGTCGAGTTGTAGCTCTGTCCGACGGAAAGATACCTGTATCTAGATCAGATAACCTTGCACTTCGACCGCCGGACATTCTAGGCAAAATGGGTACGTTGACTGTTTTGTAGACCTTTTTCAGCATTGATGTTGAGATATAGAGATGTGGTCCTCATTCTTAAATATTTGTTCAGATTACATTTACCATGCTATGGCGTACGCCAAAACATCAGAACTTGACTACATGGATAAGGATATCAAAATTAACGAAGATGTGTTGACACACCACGACTACGACGCGGACGAAGAGAAAAAGCTGATTTCAGTATTGCGTACATCACTGGAGGATGCTGGTTTCGCGCTTCTGAATCAACGAGATATAGACTTGTCAGACGCTTTGAATTCTGGGTATCTCCTGCGGTTGTCAATTGTGCCAGACGTATCTCGACTTGATCCAGGAATTGCAAAAGAATTCTACCCCGAGCGATTCTCGGTGAACGAAACCCTTATATCCGAGGACGAAATCTTTCCTTTTGGTGGTCGTGTGCTAGTTTTTCGTCGAGGATACTCCAGTGAGGTAACAAAAGGGCGCCTGCTTTTACCCAAAATAGATTATTTACAAGCAACACTTGTACAAAGATTCGCGTCGATTGTCACTGACATACTAGGTGGCATTGAACGGGCAGTAACCATATCAATCCGCAGTACCTGGAGGACCTTGAATCTTGGTTTTTTTTCTTTTCTCTTTGTAACAATTGCACGTTTGATAGAGCTGATCCCATCTGAAAGATATACTAGGTTGTTTCGTATAAAGCTCAGAGAGAAAGCTGGCAATATCTTATCAGATGATGGGTTATCTGACGATATCGAAGACAATAAAGTTTTCAAGCTTGGAAGGTATGGTGGAAGCAAAGTTCGTTTTGGTGGCTCTCCAAACCCTATTGATGCTCTAACTCCGTTTCTTATATGTGAAATACAAGATGACGTAGAACTCTCAAGCCAGAATCAAAATGGTGATTTTCTAAACAAGCGGAATGGTGCAAACAGTTCCACAACAAGCGTGGATCATGAAATGTACAGTGAACTAAACCAGGGATCCTTCACTTGTCTGTATGATGGCGAAAGGGAAAGTAGCAGCATAACATCGCCGATGCAACTTTTGGAACGCGTGAGTCTTTCAAATGTGGTGGATTTTTTCACGCCTAAAGGTCGACGAAAAGCGGTGGTTGGTTTCTTCGACAAATCAACTCTTGTGGAGCCGACATATGAAGAACTCGTGGTGGTCTGGAGAAATCTACCTGACAAGCCTCGAACGAAAAAGAATGTACTTCCTCCCAAATTTGTGTATGAAGTTGCTGAAATCTTTGAACTCGAGCACAAACTTCCACAAATACCGAAAGCTCCTCCAGAACCCAAGCCTCTACCGTTGGAGATACGAGCTTTCGATGATGTCCCCATGGCAAATTTTCCGGCGGTTCTACCAAAAACAAAACTAATTTTCCGCCCAGCGGATGCATTCGTTTTTGATTTTGTGAGCATTATCAGTTTCATTGCTGTGCTTGGATCTGTAAAATTTGATAGTCCTAGACTTGATTTGCTTGCAGCAATATCTGTATCATCATTGCTTCTCCGTACTTTCTTTCGGTACTCCAATAAACTTGCACGTTATGATTTGTTGGTGAAAACGTTTTTAACTTCCAAGATCGCCCACCGTGGACCAGGGGCGGTAAAATACGCAACATCAGAAGCTGCGTCACAGCGGGCTTTACGTGCTGCTCTAACACACACATGGCTTCTTAAACGAAAAATGGAAAACAAAAGCGAGGCGCAGGCCGATTTGCTAACCCGAGAAGGTCTGATACAAGAGGGAATGACCGGTGTGAACGAACTAGTTCCAGGCGATCGAAATATAAATATTGACCTTGACGCTGCCTTCAACGATTTGGAAGACCTTGGACTCATTCTCTTCGACATGTCTGGCCAACAACTGGTTTACGTATGCGAAGAAAGAAAGGTTGCTGATACTCTGAAGAAAAAATGGGGTGATATGCTCGAAAGAAAACTGAGTTTCTCGAGCCTTGTTGGACGAAGAAAAAAGGCACTCAAAGGAACATAAAGATTGAGCATTATTTTACACTTCGCAGCACTGTATTTTAGACATCTGCCTATTTTTTCCGTTGAAATCTGAGAAAGGGTCGTCGCGTGATCGAATTCACAATCTCATTGGTGCCAACAATAGTAGTCACCACTTTATAAGTCGGATCACCTTCTACGTCCGTGGCGTCGATCCAATCGAGATTAAGACCTTCCGGATTCTGAAGTCGGAGATTACGGTTGCCATAGCTGACTGTTCTACTTGATTGGATTCAATCTAATTTAAAAGTACGTGTTATCTTACAACCAAACATTAAATGTCAGGTAGACTGGTTGGTGGTGTTAATATCAATCAATGCTATGACATCTTGTGACAAAGCCACAATCACTGATGTTGCTCTTTAATTTATATTGTAAATAGGAACTTTAAACAGCATCGAAGAATCGAAGTCCATTCTTCAAAGATAAACCTATGGGTGTCCCGCCCTTTCTCTTCGCAGTAAATGCAACAGTTTGTTCATCTAAATTTAGAGGATAACAGATAGTGGTTTTTAGTGATCTTCCACTAGGAGTTTTTTTGGTTATTTAAGAAACGATTGTTTCACTTTCACAAGATAGGAAAAGAGTTCATCCACAACAATCTGTGGATTTTCGTTTTGATACTCATTTTTTGTCTGCAGAATGCTTGGAACATTGATTCCCTCTGTGTATCCCACAGTATCCAGTATGTGGTTCATTACCCTAGAAGCATCTCTTGCGGCTCCACATCTTTGTGATGCAACTGCTATACTTGGTTCCAATGCATACGTTTGATGCCACCAGTATGCAGGAATAACAATTAGATCTCCAGTTTTTTGTACACCAGACCACAATCGTGGACTAATCTCTTTGGTATTGGGGCGAAGCTTGTAAGGATCTATTGCAATGGCATTGATCATCTCGATCTTTTCTACTTCACCTTGCTCGTACTCAATTTCGGCCAGTTCCCTTGCAGTTGGTATACCTTCGTGACGCTTGGAATAAAATGATAAGTCACTTTGCCACCCAGCACTCAGAGTCAAACTATCTATACAACTGGCATCATCTACATCGTCCCACGCAACAGAATCAAGTCTATATGCATTGAGAATCTCATCTGTCATGTGTACACCACTATTATGACGATACTGGCTACACATCTTTGTGCCCTCGCAGGATGAGTCTTCGGGGTTGGTTGCTCCGGTAGGTGGAGCAAAACGCCATACTTTACTCCCCTCTAAACAAATGCTGGTACCGGTCCATTCAAATGGGTCTCGATGAAGAGTCGATGTTGCACCTTCACCAGCAAGTATGAGACAATCAGATGGCTTTGCACCAGAAGGAAAGTATTCGAACCAATCAGGATCATCAACTTCCTCGTCTTTTGTTTGAAATATTTTTTCTCGACACTGGCACAACGTATTTTGAACAGTTTCCAATCTCTTTGCAGAATCAGACTGTTTCTCATTAGCAGTATCTTGTAACAATCCTTCGCAAAAGGCAAAAATCGAATCTCCATGTTTGGATGACATTAAGAAATCTAATCCCTGATCCAAGGTGGTTGGATAAATGTCTGTTCCTAATGATCTTTTCCGCTGAAGATCAATTTCTATTGAACCACACTCCGATATTATGGTATCGCATAATGTTTCACATTCGGCGACAGAAAGAGCACCCTCGACAATAACTGGCGTTTCGTAGAACCAACTATCGTCATCATTATTAGAAGGAGATGATTGTCGTTTCTCGTGGTAGTAATGTACATACTGATCAAAGTCGCTTGCTTTCACTCGAGGAAGCGAAGTAAAAGGTGCCGTGGATTGACCTCCAGCAGGCAGTGACAAACCACTCACTAAGGAGAAACCAAAACATTGTAACAGTGTCAGTAAGAAAATCGACATGGTACGATGTATTGGAACCATCTTTAGATCTTAGAACAGAAACAAAGACATGTCGCGATTTGCGGGATACGGTTTTGACTTTGAAATCTGCGAGAGTCTGCGTCAAATAATAAGGTAGTCTGTCTGTTTACCGTGCAGTCTATGGTACGTGGGTCCTCTCTCTCTAGAGACTGCATCTTCAACTCAAAATATGAGATATGAGTTGACGATGAGGATTTCTTTGTGATCGTCACCCGCACAAACTGCTACTCAAGGAATCTTAAGTTTCGCTTACGATATTAACTCCATGTCGGATTCAACCAGTACTGAAACTGCAAGTCTTTTTCACCGCATCCGGATGCTCGATGGCACGAGATATGCAACGTCGTATGTTGGTTTTATTGTCGGAGAGAAGTGTGTTGGCCAGGTCCACCGTACTCTTCTGCCGCTGTTGCTTGAGTGCTATTTGCATAATAAGCCATGTTTTCAGCTTGTTTCTCAAAATAATATAATCGACAAAATCTGCAATGTTGCGCCAGACACAAGAATTGTTCTTGATGTTGAACCATCGACTCAAGAGGCTCGTAGTGCTGCAATGGACGTTGCTGTTCAATTATTTATTGACAAAGGCCTGATATCAAAGCGTCATGGAGAATTGTTTCCAATATCTATGGGAAGTCCAGCAGATCATATTATTTGCGTCATCGATAGAAACGCTGCTCCATTCTTTGGTGTCACCTCAGTAGGAGTTCATCTGAATTGCTTTGTTCGTCAAAATGATGGAAATCTTTCGTTGTGGATGGCACAACGGTCATCAAATAAATCTACCTTCCCATCCTATTGGGATCCTACAGTAGCCGGAGGTCAACCGGCTGGGTTAACGCTGATGGACAATATGATCAAGGAGGCCAACGAAGAGGCAGGCATTGATTCGACACTTGCTGGCAAGGCAAGATCAGTCGGTTGCCTGTCACAAATGACTTGCAAAAGTGATGGAACATGTTTAAAGCAGAGTTTGTACTACTGTTGGGATTTGGAGGTTGACTATGGCTTTGTTCCCTGTGTCACAGATGGTGAAGTTGCACTATTTGAGCTTTGGAGTGCTGAAAAACTTGAAAATGAAGTACGACACGGTAGTAGGTTGAGGCCTGCAATGAGGCTTGTCGCGGCTGACTTTCTAATGAAACATGGATTTATAACTCCAGACTCTGAACCCGACTATGCGAAGATACAAAATGCAATTCACAAAGAACGATTATTGCTATGGGAAAGTACAAAATAATTGAAGTGAACGAGCCTTTACAAAAAATATAGAAAATTGCTATGCACAGGAATGAATTTCAAACACATATCTTGGTGGCACTTTTGACAAATGCTTTTAAATTGAGTGAATGTTGGACTCCACCACTGATTCTGTTCTATTTATGGGGGTCTTTAGAAACACCATGACAATGAAAACGTCAGCAGATTGGAGGAGTATGGTCCTGAAACTCAGAGAACATGCACAGTAGTCGAAACAGGGAATAATTGTAACACAAAGTGAACGAACCACTCCATAACCTTAATTGTTGTGTTCAGAGCTAGCACTTCAGTACGGCACCTCTACTAAGCCAACCTGCTCAATCTATGTTCCAGATTTTTACAGAAAAGTACGGGAATAACCATGCGCAATTTTCACATCAATAGTCTATTCCTTTGTGTGTGATTCCTTTTTATCGACTTGTGTGAACAACATTTTTACGATAATGCTAGTGCGAAATTCATCCACCTAGCAAATGAGTACATCACATAATGAATTATTGCTACAGTTGGTGAGACCCATACGAGGAATCTTTCTCTTCTGGGAGATTAGTATTTATGAAAGCCCTCTATGATATCTTACTTGGTGGTTAGCTGTTGATATCAAATGGTTACTTTTTTCCTGTGGAAAATATTCTTCGTCGGAGTACCAAGTGCAAATCAGCAAAGTAAGTATTGACTACTCATGAATATATTTATTAGTATTTTTGAATTGTACAATTATCTTTCACATGCGGAAATGTTTTACCAGAGCAATTTTCACACAAAAGTTCTGTTCCTTCTCATCTCTCATAGTCCACACTTGGTGGCCATCCGCAATCATGGTAAATATATAAAAGTTGCAAGCGCGTAGCAGGCGGCTGGGGAAAAGTTGTCCCCGGGGATGAAGGGAATGAATTTTCTAAAAAGACTGGTTTTCGAGACCGGAGAGCATGACAGCTGATGGAGATTTTACTTCTTCGTCTTTGTGATGGACTGCCGCAAGTTTGCTGTTCATGTTTGCAGCTCTATCCAAAGAAGCTCCAACAGGAAGTTCGGGGTGCAAGAAGTCTACAGCGAACTTCTTGAATGAAGATGCATCTGCAAGGACCTGATCATGTTGTTCTACTTCTTCCATTGACTCTTGTTCCGGAGCAGAAGCCCTTGTAAAGTAGTTGCGACCATAGCAAGCTGCATCTGATGTAACAACAGGAAGCTCAGGATGTATGTAATCTACAGCAAGCTTCTTGAGAGCAGCAGCTTCAGCAAGGATTTGTGCATGTTCCGCAGCGTCTTCAATTGTTTCTTGTTGAGGAGCAGATACGCGAGTAAAGTAATTACGCCCACATGCAGTAGCATCATTGGTAACAACTGGTATTTCAGGATGCAAGTAGTTTTTAGCGGGCGTCTTGAGAGCGTTCGCATCTGCAAGTATTTGAGAGCGTTCCTTGGAATCTTTTGCAGACTCCTGTTTAGAAGCAGATGGAAGAGTGAAGTAGTTGCGACCAAAAATTTCCGGATCGGCTTCAACGGGAGCTTCGGGATGCAAGAATGCATTGGCAAGATGCTTCAATTTACGAGCATCGGCAAGAATACGAAGTCTCTCAGAAAGTATTTTGTCGAATTCTATTGTTTGGTGGAATGTGGTAAAAATTACACGGTCAGCCACAAAAAAATTAGTAGAATGTGAAAGAGACGACGACTTTTCTTTTTCGTTTATCTTGATGCTTACCTTCGTCTGCTTCTTCATCATCACTGGAGAAATCTCCATCCAAAGATTCCTCCCAATCCGTTTCTTTGAGAGAAACACAAATATCAACAAGTACGGCTTCTTCAAAGGTTAGCAATGATCCCGCATTATTTTCAACGGTAACATCAGAATCGTCGACGGACAAAGCGACGTTCTTTTTCATGATTTTACGTCCTCTCATGTTTTCACAACGCACATCTTCAGAAGAAGAAGTGTTCATATTAATATGAGAAGACTGATTAGACCCCATCTTATACGTTTGGTTTTGGATTACTATTGTTTACTTTTGACTGAAATTAAATTTTATGAGAACAAGATGAAAAGAAGATATCTTTTTGGATCGGCATAAAAAGTCTGATGACTGATGAGATTGCTGATGACGACAATAGATCTGTGGATATAGCAAAGTATGGTCCA
>WKLE02000170.1:0-19919 GCA_014885115.2 Asterionellopsis glacialis
AACACTGCATTCTTATCGTCAACAATTCGGGCCATGTTTTTTCGCGCATATGCGCCCAAAAAAACAGTAAAAAAAAACATTTAAAAAACAACGATAAGAACGGCTCTAATTCTCTTCGTAACAACACAGAAAGTAATTCTGAACCCTGTCGTTTGATTATAAAATAGTTGTAGACGCAATATTCTATCTATATTGGGGTTGCCCATGAAATGAGCAAAAACTGGTAGCTACTTTTACAAACGCGATCTCTACAAAGTACTCAGTAAATGGTTGAAATTTTTTTCTCTGCATATCACCGATGCGTTGTTAGTGATGCTGGCTTTTCTTGTCTAGAGGTGTTATCAATTATTCCATCAATTCTGAGGGTGGATCTCTGTAACCAAAGAATTCAACGAGTTTTCGATCTAGCGTTTTGTGAGCAAACTGCAAGTCTTCTTTAGTGAATCCGTCGTATCTAGCTCTATCATTGCCATATTTTAGAATTGCACTAAGTAATCCAGTTCTTTCTGCACCATGTTGACCTAGAGAGACGTTGTGATGGATGAAATATGAACCTTAGAAAAAACTTGTGTGATACGAAATAAGCAGCAAAATATAATACCATACTACCGCACTTACCTACACCTCTTTTGGCACTTTCAGTGATGTACTTAAATCCATGCCTGTTTAGTGCACCTCCAGCACATTTGCATACCGCTTCTGTGACTTCCTTTGCGTGAAATACCTGTTTTCATGCAACACAAAATCATTTTACCATGAGATTAGTCTTCATGTCCAAAAACACTTCTTTATGAAATACTCCATTGTAGAGAAAGGATCCATGTATACGTACCAAATCTTCAAATCTCACAACCAATCGTGGAAAGTCTGCATAAAAGTATTCTGCATACCATTCGTTCCAAAAATGGGCCATCGAATGGTGATGAACACTCGTCGATTTGTAATCTATTCGCATTGGTACCGTTTCTGCCGACGGATCAAATTTGAGCGTTTTACGATCTGGACCTTCAACACCATTAATCACAATAGAGTTAGCATTCTTAACATCAACGTGATTTGGAATCAGATTTGGACAGTGATTTGGAAAGTGTCTCCAGTGTGCACCGTACGCTTTTTCCGATTAACCATATACAAATCACAAAACGAAAACAATGTGAGTATTCGCTACGTAGTGTAGTCTGAGAAATCCTGTCGATTTGCCAACATATTCCGTTTACTTACTATGTCGACACATACTTCCCATCCAAGAATATGGATCCTTTATTGTGACAGCTGGTATAACATTGTCAGGTGTGTAGTTCTCCTCCTTATAGGTTTGTCGTCCTCCTCTGTATTCCGATGGAGGGTTGTGTTTACCCCATGGAACTTGCCAACGGATTCCACGATTCTGAGCACCATATTTTTTCATTCGTTCTGGCATGTGACAATTATAAATTAACAATTCTGACATGAGATTCGTTCCTGAATTAAATGCACCTGCTACAGACGCAAAGTGTTCAGCAGGATCTCCCGAACTTTGAAATGCTTCACATTGGTCCAGACCATAAATTTTGGGTTTGTCTCCATACAAGGCCGTAACTTCCTCCCAGGTCGGTAAAAGTTTGATTGTTTCTTCATCAAGATCAGTCACATCGGCTTCTGCTAAAATTTCAAGAATTCGTTCCTTTCCTGCTTTAAGATCAGAACTAATATCTGCCATGGAGGATGTAATTGCTTTATGATTGTCATTATAGTTTCTCCCCTGTTTTGCAATAGATGCCACATTGAATACGTTCGAACGCAGATTGGGTTGTTGTGGTTGTGAAGATGGTGAAGATGGTGGGGGGGCTAAAAGATTGTCCAGGTGACCAATCACATAGAAAACATGCATCATACAAAATACAAGTCCCCAAAGAAGCATTGCCCAAAGCAATGACTTTGTTTCATTTGCACCAACATCGGCGTCACTCAAAGATGACGAATCGTACTTTCTCAGTCCATTCCTAGAAGAATTTGAAGAAGGTCCAGTTGTTCGTTTGGATTTGGATGGCATGGTTATGTTTTATTGTGCTGTGCCACTGCTCCCTGATGACTGTCAGAAAAGGTGTACCTTGCTTATTATCGTTTCCTGTCGGCTTCGATCTTGCCTTTCCACAGACAGACAGTGCCTTCAACACTTCCTTCCTTCCTGCTGGCCTTCGTCGTCTTCTTGGACTTGTGTATCCTGGTGTTGTGCCGACTTCGCTTCCACGACTTCGTACTTTGCTCCTTTCAACCCCCAGTCGTTTGTGGAAAAATGGGTAAAATTAGGAACGACTACAGTAGTCTGTAGGATCTCTACTGGGTCTTGCGTAGAAAGTTTGTTTTTTTGTCGCCATTTGTCGTGCTTTTTTATTTGTCGGTTGGAACATGTTTGTGTTGGTTGGAAAGAGGTCAATAGTAGTAGGTAGGGAGACCTTGTGCTTTCGCATCGAGAAAGAGCCATGTTTTCCAATCAGAAAAATGACCGTTATTCACAGAGAGTATTACACTTAGAAACCCGGAAATACGATCAATCGACGACATACAGACAGTAGACTAGTCCTACCCCGTACATACCATCTCCTTCCGTTGGAGGTGAATGTACCTTTGGTACCCAAGGTACGTACACAGGTTTCATGTTTGATTGTGTTGCTGTCATCTGTATCCCGAAACTAAATCCCTAACCTTTTCCAGAAAGCCATGTGTGTCACTCTCGCTCCTTCTGACAGTCATGTCCAGAGTTTTGTTGTCACAAAGTAAAATGAAAGGACAGCAGTAAAGTCCAAAGAGGGCCCGCCGCCGGTAAAAAAGCAAGAGAGAATTCAAGATGATACATTTCCGCATCGACTACTATGGTTGGACACAGTTGTTACTCATTGTATTAAGTTTGTCTTTACTTCCTTCGTCAATGGCATTCCTGCCAGCTGTCACAAAAGACTTGGCCGCCGGGTCTGATACGAAATGCGTTTTCCTCCGACGACGACGACAACGACTGGGGATTACTGCTACTAGGATTGAATTGGTGAAAGACGGAAACACTGAGGAAGAGGACGAATTTTACCATGATTTACGAAAGGCTAAAAAAGATCTCTTAGGTGCTGATATTCCACCAGAACAACTTAAACAAAGTGCGGAATATGCAGAAAATGAATTTTTGAAAGCCATGAAGGAAGCTACAGAAGAATTTCAAACAGTCAAGGAAGAAATGGGTTCAGAAGCTGCATGTGATTTATTCCTTGGTAAGATTCGTAAGGAAGATGAAAGAAGAGAACGCGAAGAAGAAGATGAAAATGAAAAAAGAATGGATAGTGATAGTAATATGGATTTCCAATAGAACTGTCTTATGTGAAACTTTTGGCGCGGGAATATACAGAGCCAAGCCCTCAACCTTGAAGATGATTTCTCATGAAGGCTATAATGCTCAAGGCCTAAAGTTTCATATGGTGAACAATTGCAACTCGTGTGACTTTCCGCATATCTTGAATTATGTATTGATAAATACAGGTCTAGTATGATTAATATGCAATTCTTAAAATTTTTAAACTATATTCGATTCTTTTCTTTTTTTTCGTTTTATTCCGTCTTCATAGCCGTGCCTACAAGAGTTGCCTTCTTCTTGACAGATTGTGCAATCATCATATCACGCGTTTCTTCGGCAGATCCATCCAATCCAACCCATGTGGGTGGTGTATACGATGGCAAGGAATCAATCCAAGCAAAGCATTCTTCCTTGGAGCTACCATCTGGAAGACAGGGTGAATCATCAACATTGTCAACGAGCTTGAATCCAACATCGAAACACTTACTTACGAACACGGACTTAACTAATTTGTCAAGAACTTCTTGATCTACTGCTTCTGTCACTCGTCCACCGAATACACCCTTACAAAATGTTTCTTGGATTGCATCCCAAGGAAGTTTATCAGGATCGACCTTCTTATCTTCCACGAGAGAATCGATGACATCAAGTGCATGCGTGGTATCGGCTTCTGTGAATTCATATCGCTGCGACCATCCAGCAGGGATATAACGAAGCCGTTCCTGCACAACCGCATGAACCCATGCTAAAACGAGATACAAACGATTTCGGACAGGGTTATGGAATCTTTCGCTAGAGATACTTGTGAAAAACCGAGCAAGAGTTGCCTTAACACCTGATGGAGCTTCTGCAACAATAATGTCACTAATGCGTAAGAGTGCCGTCGGGAGCTTCGGGTTGATTTCACTGGTAATGAAGATTCTAAAGTCTTTGTGTACACTTGCACCAAGAGACTGGAGTTTCTTTACGAGAGATTCACGAAGCCAATCTGTGCATAAGTGGCAATTCTTCAGCATGACCCATGTTCCTTTCTTGGTTGCAGTAGCAATGAAGTTGTCAGCGGAGACGAAACCTTCCTGACTACCCATTGCAACTGCGGCAAGTTCCTTCTTATTTTCTCGGGCCATAGCTTCTACGCGACCACTAACATCATGGCCTGGAGCACTACAGAGCATGAGAGGTTCTGATGCATCAACTTCCTCTTCGGTCACCTTCTTCAACTCAGCCAGAGCACGGCCTTGCCATGGGAATTTGGGACCGAAGATCTCTTCGATGCATTCAACAATTCCTTCTGTCGATGCGACTGATGCATCTGTGGCAATGGAATCATCGTTCTTGTAGAGTCGGGCTAACATAATGGCAAAGACCATCTTATCATCAACCATGAGACTGCGACCAATTCGTGCTGCCACCTCTCGGAAGAGTCCAGTCTTGAGAGATGCGATTCTCTCTGCTTCACTCGCGCCACTTGAACTTTGGCTCGTACTTAAGACATGTTTGAGCAAGGCCATGAAATGCTTCGCGCTAAACTCATACAAAAAGCTAATTTCTCTCATTGCTTCAAGCAATACAAATAATTGACGGCAGACACCAGAGAGTGGTTCAAAAACACTGATGGCGTGATGTACCTGTGTCATAACTTCTTCACTTTTTGAAAGTTGTTCTTCAACTTGTGATCCTTCTTTCATCAAAACTTCCATTCCTTCAACAACATGATCGTCGTCGAGAATACTGCCCTCGACTGCACTAATCTTTGCAAGCATCTTATCCTCTAATTCTCTGAGTTTAACATTTTGCTCACCCTGTAGCTTCAAAAGTTCAGTTCGCTGCTGCTCAACTTCAGGTTTTTCGGCCTTGACAATATGACTCATACTTTGACTTTGGAGGCTGTCTGGAGTTACAGTGAAATTTACAAGTGTCACACGCGAGCATACGTCGGGAGTTAGCTGAACAGCAGGGTTCTTCGTACTCAATATGATGAAGAATTTTGGACTGTAATCGACATCCTCTGTGCCGATTCGAACTAGGGATCTTCCTCCCGTACGCTGAATCTCGCGATTAAGCACCGGATTCATCACTGGGTCAACATGCTCAACATTTTCTACCAACAAAGTAGTTCCGAAACGGACAGCTCCGGCGAGAGTCTTCATGAAAGCTTTATCAAGGAAGCTCGTCTTTTGAATCTTTTGGTCTGAGTACTTCTTCATGAGGAAATCAATTGCTTGACCAGAAGGATCAATCACGAGCGGGAAACGGATACAGTGGTCAAGGATTACACCGTTCTCAAGGCTCAATTGATCACTAGGAAGGCCTTCAGCCTGCCACTCAAGCCTTTCGGATGCTTTGCTCAAAGATTCAACAATTCCAAGATCTTCGCGGTACTCAATGCCTAGAAGATCCAGCGCTTTTCTCCATTTTTCCAATAGCATAATCCTGGTCTGGAAGTCAAAGAAGCCTGAATATGTCAAGAATGCAGCCATTAGAAGTCCATCACCGACAAGGTTTCTGAGAATCATTTCGAATTGTTCTGAACTCTTTGACCAGCGATCACTTTCGTGACTAAGACTTTTGATTAGACTCTCGGCTCGTTCAACCTTCTTACTGACGGTTTCCATCTCGGACTTCAACGACTCCACGTCTCGGATCAAGAGAGCATAGTCATTCTTATACTGCGCGATTGACGCTTCAAGTTCGTTCACTTCTGCTTCGATTCTCTCTTTATCATCCTTTACTACTTGAGCTTGTTTTTCAAGTTTTTCGACTTCTTCCCTCAAAGGCTGAACACGAGTGTACACCGAAGAATATTTGATCTGAGATTCAGCCCACTTATAAAGAGGTCCGCATGCTTTACTACTCCTCATAACACTTTCTGCTGTGAGGTCCTTGTTACCTTCCAAGTACTTGTCCTTGACTAACTTGATCTGTTTTGGTGCAAGCTTGTCAGCGTCGAAATTTAGGATATTCGGAATGAAGTCTGCCTTGGCAAGGAGTTTACGAACGTCTGTCCACTCAATCTTCTTCTCTCCAAGCATAATTGCAACGCATTCCAGAGTCAATTTAACATTGGCAGGAGGACGCGCGAGATTCCTGATTTCATCCAAATCGCGTTTCTTAATGCCTCGCACGCTTGTCTGGGCACTTTTCAGAGCCGGTTCGGCTTCGTCCAAGTCACGCTGTGCTTCTTCCTTTCGTGCATTGATTGCAACTTGCTGCTTCTCTACCTCGATATTCATCACTTCTGCTTTCTCTTTGCTCGTTTCTGCCTCCTTCTGGTCAGCAACCATTTGCTGGAGCTTGTTGTTTGCGAGCGCTTCCTTCTCACGGAGCTCGGCAGTCTTTGCCCCAAGACCAGCTTTTAGCTCAGCAACATTCTCTTGTGTCTGCACAAGTTTCGATAAGCCTGCGTTCACATGAAGCTGCTCATCTTCAACCTCCGCACGTCGTTTCCTCAAGCAATCAACGAAGTTTTGGATGAGAGAGAGGTAATCTCGGGGAGACAAATATGTTCGACTGATCGTGCCTGTTGAATGGACGTCAGCGGTTTCTTTTGTAATGCGGTGCAACTCTACTAGGGCCGCGACTACCGCTTGTCTTAATCCGCTGCCGCCAACACCATCAAATGCACCCTCGACTTGTTTCATTAGCTCCTCGCCTTCACCAATGCCCCATGTACCGCCAACTGATTCAGCATCACCGATATCGAGCCTTAAAGTAAATTCTTTACCAACTTCTCCCATTGCCTTGCCACCCCATGTGCCGAACCAATCCACCACACAACGATTAAAGAGAGCTGGACTTGTGGTCGCCCTGTTCTTCCACTCTCCACCACTAGGATTCATCGTAAACACAACATGTAAGTTGCGTTGAACAATACTAGTGAAACGTTTCCAGAGTTCTTCTTCTGTATCAATAATAACTCCATCTCTCGCGGCACTGTCGCGACATGCGCTCATCAAGGCATTGTATTCATCTCCTTCGAAAAGACCAGGAACTTCTCCGCTTGCAAGGAGTGCGTTCATTGCTTCAAGAAATCCAGAGCCAAGAACGTTGCCTTCGTCGAAGATGAAAGTCACTTTTTCACCTTCAACACCAACTCGTCGCATGACTCCACGGAGATCTTCATTGAAATCCTCAATACCATAGCGAGAGTGGGCCTTGATCTGGAAAATACTCAGGCCATTCATCCAACTGACAAACTTACTGAGAACCGTTTTTCCGGCACCACTGTCACCAACTAGAAGGCAGTGGCCCATCGGCTGACGAAGAACTCGATCAAGCCTTAAGACATGATCTAGAACCTCGTCGAAGACAACTAGAGGAACATCAAGCTCTTCCTCGTAGAAAACTCGCAATCGTGCCGCTAAAAATTCTTTCAGCTCATTCCGTGCTACCTGACGGGTTTCCTTACTTAACCAGGAAGTGTAAAAGAGCGGACGAGCAAGTGCAGTATCGAAGTCAACACCAGCGAAGTGTGATCGAGCGGCACTGTCGATAGTTTCTTCACACCATTCGCGATCAGCTGGATCCACAAGCCTATCACAGAATAGCCTAAGTGCCTCGTGCGCCCAAAGACGCACAAGCTCTTCACGAGTCAATCCATCAACGTGCACAACAGCCTCGTAAATACCTCTCACCCAACGACTGAGTTCGCGAGGAGAATAAAAGTATTGAGGTTGCATTTCCGGCGTAAACCTTTTCTGGTTTTCTGAGTAAACTTCGACCATCGCTTCCGTCATTGCTTGTGTCTCTCCTTTAAGGTTCGGGAACAGTTTCATCATGCCACCATTAAAAGTGCTGTAGATTTGCATGAGTGAGTCTCTAGATGGGAAATCAACAAGTAACAAAGGTGCATGCCTCAAAAATCGTTGGGACATTGAAACACGGCCTGCATCAGTTGGAGGGTTACATGCTCCAACAAATTGAATGCGATTGATCTTAACCCAAACATTATCATCACGCCAGAAACCACCTTGCTCTACCAACTGCCTCATGAACATAATCACTCTTTGGGTACCATACGAGTCCTCCTCTGGGAGGTTAATCTCGTCACAGAAAACAACTAGCCAACTCTGTGCTCCGAGACTTTCTGATGGTTCTAAAACAATACTCTTCCCGCGTCTGACATAAGAGCAGTACTGCGCAAAAGTTTTCAAAATAATTTCAGGAGTTGTGCGAGATGAGAAGTTTAAACTTGCTAGAACAATGCCCTGAAGTGACTGCAGTACGTTCGTGAGGGTCATTGTTTTTCCTGACCCTGGAGGACCACAAAGAATGAGAGGCTTTCTACTTGATAGCCAGGAACCAAGTACATCAGAGTGACGAACGGTATCAGTAGTAGTGATAACAACGTCAGTGGACGAAACACGATGACTTTCAATCTCCATTCTTGGTACACTCTCGCTCCAAAGCTCGTATTCACCGTCATCAACGCGGACACGGTAATCTGCGACACTTGAATCATCACCACCAGGAAGCGAAACACCACTTGTGCGGAGAAGCATATCTCCGAATTTTTTTCGTACATCCCACGATGCACTTCCCGAAAATGCCCACAGCAAGGCATGCAGCATCCAACGTTTTGCAAACTTTTCCATGTGATCTCCTGTCATCGGAAAATCTGGGTGGTTTTCATCATACTCGATTGCTAATTCGATACCTTGGACAAGAAGTGCATTCAAAGTACAAAGCAAACGGTCGCGTTTCGGGGCCATTATGTGTGGTTCTGCGAGAGCGAATTCCAAGGCATCAGTAACAAGTGATGTAGAACGAGACTCTGATATCACCATCGGCTTGATGGCTGCCAAGAACTCAGTCTGAGCCGTTGGTAATTCATCACTTCCATTTCCATCGCCTACGAAGTCTGTGGTACCGAGAGTTCCTATCAAGTTTTCAAGACACATTTCTGTCGAAACAGTGTCCTCGCTGAACCAGACCATACCACATCTAGACACCGTGGCAGGTGTAGCATGTGCAAGACTGTCGACTTCCAGCAAGATCCGGATATTATCCGGAATGCCAAGTCTTTCACCACTCGGGAGAGTAAGCAATTTGTTGTCGTCAAGAACACTGCGTATCAAATCGTGGTCGAAGAGTGTGAGAAAACAAACGAATTTCGTCTAAACATTGAAGAAATATTCAGGAATGGATAGCTTACCTATTGAGATTCTCTGCCCAGTCTGGGTCTACGTCGCCATCAAATACAATCCAATGGCGACGATCAGATTCACCGCGCTGATTGGCAAGAATTCCTCGAAGTAGACTTGTAAAAACACCATCTGTCCATTCCATAGTGGTGCCGTCGAGAGACCCATACAACTTTTCTTTGTTCATTGCCTTAGGATCAATAATATACATGTCTCCCTTCATACCATCGACCTTCTCCAGTGCTTTCATCAACACATTCAAGGCAGAGGATTTACCAACGCCTACTGGGCCAACAAGCATCACACCATGCCGCATTTCAATGACCTGCTTGAGTTGAAGAATCTTTTGCATCCAGTTGTCGCCCGTGACAAAATTCTCTTTCTTGCAAATCTCCATGATCTCAGCTCGGATCTTTTCATCTTCCATCTTAGCGATTTCAGATCCAGGGAAAGTGTCTTCTAGTACTTCAGAAAACACAGACAAATCTTCGGCAACGAGTTTTGGTACAACATTATTACATGCGCCAATGATCAGCATCTTCTTTTCAATCGCTGCAAGCTGTTCACCTTCCACGTTATCCATTCCTTCCAATGCTTGCCGTTTTAGTCCGCCCGCGCTGACAAGTAGAGTCTTCAAGGCACGCAAACCAAAGTCGTAGTGGCTCTGCTTAGACATCTTGGATTCGCACAGCTGAAACAGATCGACGATTTTACTCGATAGTTTCTCAGCAGTGACAATACCTTGACTGTAAAGCATTACTTGTGCAATAAGGTTTCTGTCCGGTATAACCATCGCGACGGAACGGAAGAGAGTTTTGAGATTGTCGGGGAGGTTGCTTCTTCCCGCATAACCGGGGTTCATCGTTACAAAGATACCAACATTGTCATGCAGACCAATTTGTTTACCCAAGAGTTCAATATTCTGCTTGCGCTCGATCAGTCCGCGCTGGATTGTTAGAATCTGTTGACTGACAGCACTCAAAATACGCTCTTCGAGACGATTGAATTCATCAAAACAACCCCATGCACCGACTTGACAAAGTCCGCAGAATAGGCGTCCCATGGCTCCGAAATCAAAGGTTTCATCACCTACAAAGAGAGAGAGAGCAAGACGTCAGTCGAACAGGCAGCAAAAATAGAGAGTTTAAATCCTACAAATCGAATACTTACAATTCATGACCAGAACAAAACGTCCTAGTTGACTCCCAAGTGCTTTCACACTCTCGGTTTTTCCCGTTCCTGCAGGGCCAAATGGGTTTCCTCCCATGCGGAAACGCAGGGCTTGAGTAAGATTCAGATAACAACGATCTGTCAGGGGAGTCTGTACGAGGCGCTCACCGATCCCTAGGTATTCAAAACCATAGAAGAAGGTAGCATTCGACAAGCTGATTTTGAGTTTCTCTGTTAATTTCTCAGCTTGAGGGTTGTAATTATAACGCAAGTGATACAACCATCTGAAGTCAGTTGGGCTTGATACGCCGTCATCAATGAGACCACGCGTTACATCACGTTGATGAACAAGTTCAGTAATAAGCTGCTCAAATTTCTTTCGCTCGTCACTGGGTAATTCAAGCAACACAGTCTCTGCCATTACTTCAAGCTTTCCCTCGAGACCCTTGAGGACATTTGAAAGTGCAGAGTTACTGTCATCCTCGTGCAATGCGCTATCAACACCCATGCTCCAGTTAATTTGAGCTGCCAAAATCATGATTTGGGCAGGGAATTTCTTTGCCCATTCAACGAAGACATTCTTTTCCTCGGCAGTGGCACATGTGGTAGAAGATTTGTCTTCAGCAACGGCCTCCTCTAAAAGTCGGGCCAAGGTCGATTTCATTTGGCTTTCAAGCTCCTTTAACCAATCCTTAACGCTTCTACCTTTCTTGACAATGATTGGAGTTTTCAGTGGAACAACTTCACCGTCCTTAGAAACCATTGCATCGAGCTTCGTAATGACATCTTCTGGGAGGTCCTTCGTGTCGTGTCTGCAACCGGCGATGCCTGCAAACATCTTTCCAACATGGCTCAGAACCTTTCCAGGTTCGCTGGAATTACCAATAATTTCAAGTAAATCATCGTCTCCTAAGAAGTAGAAACGGGCGAAGTCGCGGCGTTGCTTTTCTAAGTATTCACCAAGTGCTCTTTGAATGACGCTCATGAGATTACCAAGGCGTTCGAGAGTTCGTTGTAAATTTTCTATGTTCAATGCTTCCATCGCAAATGGCCTGTTGGCGATTCGTCTCATAAGTGAGATGAACTCTCCATCAACACTCTTGAATCGAGACCATTCAGCAGGTAATTGTGCTTTGATGTCAGAGCTTCCAAACAAGATACCTTCCAGGTACACCCATCGGCGCTGTACGTCCACCCAGGCGTCGAAGGCGGCACGAAGCTTCGTGAGACGATCTTCCCATAACTTGCCTTCTTCTTGGAATTCTCGAACGGACCGATAGTAAGGGGAACTTCTCATTAGGACTAATCCTCCCATATGGTCATCCAAAGTGGCAAAAAGATCGTCCCAGCCACGAATAAGGCGGACACGATTTTGATAGATGACTAACTCAAGTTCTTGCTTCATCCAACGATCACGAACTTGAGCCAGGAATTGCTCAAGCGCCATTTCACCTTGGGCAGTGGTCAAGATTTCTCCCATTTCCTTCTTTCTAGTTAAAACTCCATTATCCCACAACAGACCAACGGTAAGTTCAGAGAAAGCCACGCGAATACCAAGCCTCTGAAGAATTTTCTTCCAGTGCCTTTCTTTCAAGGCTTCAGTCTTCAGATCAGAAAGCATTCCATGGTTAGATACAAACCCTTTCACAGAATCATGAATATGTGTGTAGGCATCATACTGTCGGATACGATTCGGAAGAGAACGCATTTCGGCCAAAAGATCGTCTAAAGCTCGTCTAATTTTACGGGGCACAGCCGTTGACCATGGGGTGTCTTTGATTTCGTCGAGAGTGGTACATGGAACAGATACAGACTCCCAAACTTCCTTCAGGTCAGTAAGTTCCTGTATGCATTCTTCAACTGCGTTCCCCTCGACAGAGTGCTCAAGACCCAAAGCATCTTTCGCTTTGGTCAAGTTTTCGTAGTCCATGTTCACTTTTTTCATACTAAACTCAAATTTAGTCAAAACTTCGAGAGCAGCTGTAGGCGTAACATTACCACGTAGGGGTTTATCTTGTTCCCACGTGCTGACAAGATCGGCTACACGTTTAGAGCTTGCCTTATCTTCAGCGACAACACGAGCTTGCAACAGTGGCACTTGCTGTTCCATGGCACGAGTACGTCGTTCAAGAATTTGTTCCAAGTGTTCATACTGGCCCTTCACAACACTACCCTCTAACCAATCCGCGCCAAAAATGTGGCGCTGACGCTTGAGCAACCTTTCAGAAGCAATGAGCTTGTCCAAGTCTTTGCCCCAAGGTGCCAGTTTCTGCTTAACCTCTTGAATGAAAGTTACACCCAACACAATGTCGTTTGTGTTTGCTGATGTCTCCATAGAAACACCTTCGAGGCGGGTCTTGGCATTAGAAATTTGCTCATGAGACGCATTTATATGTTGAGCCAAAACAGTAGCGAAAGACGACTGCAATTCTTTTTGCCAGGAATCATACTTAAGAATAACTTGGGATTGTACTTTGCCGTATTTCACGGTAACGGGGCCGAAATCTTCCACTGCAGAAGAAGCATCCAATGTTGATCGGGATGTTGCAGCTTCCAAAAGAAGTTCTTGCCATTTTTCAATGTTGTCACCCATAGCGGCGGCAACGTCAGAAACGCGTGTGTCCCACAAAGTTTGGTAAGCAAACCATTGATTCACGAAGAAAGACAGTTTCTTCATGTGCTGCTCAACTGCAATGTAAGAATTTGTCAATGTCTGGGAGTCAACCTTGTTAATAAGATCATCGAATGTGGCAACTTCCGAATCATCCACAGCAGCCTTGCCAGTTCTGTTATCGAAAACTTCGAACCGACCACTAGTGGGGCGTGGTAAACTGCAAACAATACCGATGAAGCCATGGAGCTCCCTCAAGAACAGTGACCTTACACAGGGGACTGCAGGAACTGCAGAAATCTCTTGATTTCTAAGCAAAATTTCAACGGATATGTTGGGGATAGTGACGTTGGGGTATTTATCTTTCGTATCATTGGTGTTAGGTCCAACTCTCTTTTCGCCTTTATCGCCATCGTCTGAACCACCCTTAGCAATTGCAGCATTTCTATCTTCAAAGGTGCTGGACCATGCCTTCAAGGCAGTATCGAGACGTTTTGATAGGACGGATCCCATACGGTCATCAACCACAGCAACCCATGATGCCAAATCGGCGTATCCACTGAGAGACATTTTATCGATAGACTTTTGAATACTCCTGAGGATGCCCTGAAACTTAAGAGCCTCATAGTCGACTTGTTCAAGCAATCCCAAGGCAATATCAACCTTGTCACAAGCTCTAAGAAGTTGCTCAACACGTTCTTCAAACTTGGCAACAAGCTCAGTCAAGTTAGATACCCAGTCAGCCATTTCCTTGCTGTCCCACCGTACACGACGTTTCGTAGTGATTGTTTTAGAACCATCTAGCTTAACATCAAAAGCTTCGGCGACGCATTCACGGATAGCAACCAACTGAGGTTTCACCAATGGCTCCAATTCGGGAGTAACCAAGACACGAACCGCACCGTAGGATCTCAAGGCCGTTTTGATCGCCATAGCATAAGGATAACGCACAACGGCTTCTTCTGATACCATACTCAATGTACGGGGAACATCTCGGTCAAAACCCAACCATTTCAAATGACGAATTTCTCGAAACAAGAGTTCATTCTTTTCGTCAAAGTTCACCATAGCTACCAACTTTCCATCACGCCCTGTATGCTCTACTCGGATGGGGTACGAATTGAGTCTTGCGCTAGCCGAGGCGGTAAGTTCCTTCTCCCACTCTGTCACCCATGCTCGGAAAAATGCTCTAGCATCAAGCTTACTGAGGAGTTCATCTCCACTCTTACGAAGTTGTCGTCCTTCCAGCTGTTGTCCCCAGTTAGGTCCCAGCACATCACTCATACGTTTCATGAGCGCATGAACTTGTCGTTCCATTTGTTTGGCCCATAAAATCTTACCTGCAATGGGTGGGATGCCTCTTAGGCGTGAAATTTTGGCAGCACTAGAGGATTCATATTTGAGAGTAAACTTGGATTGGAGTTTCTCTACAGCCTCACCGACAGTAGAAATGAGTTGCATTTGGAATTCCTTCACCGCGGCACGAACACGAGTTCTGGTAAGTAGGGGGTTGAACCTTGCAAAGACTCTGAACATATCTTCTGCATCTTGACAGGCTGTAAGTTTATCACGGAGAAGTCTCGCGAGTTTTTCTTCCATGGCATCCATCTTACGATCATATTCTTCGAGAGCACTTTCGAAAGCAGTAGACCCTCCAACGGAAAGATCCAACACATCCAATGTACTAAAGATTGCCTTGGGAGCAGACTCCACTTCCCGAATTGCACTGATGGATTCATCTTTGGACACATCCTCATCACCACCCTGCAATACCTCAGTGATGACCTTACGGAGCTTCTCGTGGTTGACACGGAAATGATGAATCGCATCCAATCGTTCCTTTAGTGGGAAATGATATTGTGTAAGGGCTTGGATGACTTGAGCGGGGGTCTTGGCTGTCCCGGCACTACCAGCAGCTGTCATACGACGACGACGCCCTTGATCTAGGAAGAATTCCTTAAATTGGTCGAACCGATCATCAAACTGAACAAAGACATCTTGAGTAGTGTATCGGACTTGACGTTCATATTCATCGTAGGGTAACATCAGAATCGCTGTTCCGTAGTACTGCTCTCGCAACACTCCTACCAGACGACGTCGCAATGTAAGAGTCGTCGCCTCAACTAACTTGGCACACCGTTCCAAGTCATAGAACCGCGATGACCTAACCTTGGGTATGTGGTCAAAGATAGAATTAATGGCTGATGCAATTTTATCAAAGTCTCTTGCAGCCTCCAATGCAGGTGTGGGAAAGTTACGTAAGTAATGAGCTACGTCCGTGGTGTGTGACATGGCTCCCTCCAAGCCAGTGTTATTTTCCAAGGCAATCGTAGCCAAGAATCGCTTGGCTGCCTTGAGTAATGACAATGTCAATGCAACATCAGGTCGTGCCAATTCTTGTTGGACATGTTGCAATGCCACCTCAAGTTGCGTCCAAAAGGAAATTTCTTCCAAATCAGCTGATTGAGAAGCCGACGATTCCAAATCTACAGTGGGGAATGATGTGGTGGATGGCAATACTGTCACCTTTCGGATTTGAGATATCCATTGTGACACACCAGTCTGAATTTGATTCAGAAAGTTGTCATCACCTAACTTCTCTTGTAGACCCAATGCATCCCAATCGGGATTTTTTCCTGGGTTTTTGGCAGCCGCCTCTTGTAACACGGGATGGACAGTCAATATAACGTTGGGGATAGATGACAATGCGGATCGTTTGCATTGACCCAAGGCTACATCTAATTCACGAATTTTATCTTCCAACCCTTCCAAAGTGCGTGATTTTTTCGATTTGTCGGCTTCCAATGGGACAGGTGTTGCAGCACCTGAACTTCCGGCACCATCGGCATCAGGAATCTTTTCTTCTTCTTGCTCCATTGCCTCCATGGCTTGTACAGCTGGAACAAAGACATTCCTTGTATACATTTGCAAGGCATCATACGTGAACGTTTTGTTAGAAGATGATGCTGGAGGTATATCCTTATCAGCACCTTCACTAGCTTTGCTTTCATCGTCGGTGGCAGTTTCTGCTTCTTTTTCTTCTTCGTCCGCATAAATACGTGGTTGTAAAGTCATGCATTGGATTTGTGATGCAGTGATAGAAGGAGGTGTCGCAGGAGTAC
Organism: Asterionellopsis glacialis; assembly: GCA_014885115.2. Lineage (NCBI taxonomy): Eukaryota > Bacillariophyta > Plagiogrammaphyceae > Rhaphoneidales > Asterionellopsidaceae > Asterionellopsis > Asterionellopsis glacialis. The sequence continues at coordinate 16,366 of WKLE02000170.1, forward strand.
TACTACTATCACCACCAGATTGTTGTTGTTGTTGTTGTGATTGTGTCTTATCATTTTCTTGAACAATGTGAACAAAGGCAACAGCACCAAGATTATTTCCATCTAACGTATCATTTGAAGCACATGCATTGTCAATGTAATCCTCCTCCTCTTCCGTCTCATCTTGCTTGATCTGCGATTTCTTAGGGACCCATACAAACAAACGATTGGAGGATGATTGAAGGAAGGTTTCAACGGCAGCTACACTAGATTCATCAGAAACGCGTGCATTCAAATGGAGTTCTAATGCCAACCTATTTTTTTTTAAAGTAGAGAGTCATAAAAATGGGTCAAGTGAGTCAAAAAAAGAGAAATGACGGGTCTGGATTCATGGAGGGAATCACCCCATGAGAGAGCCACCAATGACAGAGAAAATACATTCAGCAACATACCGTATGTAATCCTTGGGGGTTTGTCTCCGACGAGGACCCATGATTGCGTGTGTATGATATTTGAATCCACTGACAAATTAGTTTGTGACCATGAGAGGGAGAGATATCAAGTAATGGAAGGTGCACAACGCTACAAAGGCTTTGCTTGTCCAGTTTAATCTAATCAAGTTGATCTTTTGTTATTCCACCTTGTAGATCACCCAGAGCAGTCCCTTCCTGTTGTCTATGAAGGAGCAATGGCGTAACAAAGGAGAAAGGTGTCCTTGGAGTCGTACCGGTTAGACCTTTGTAATATGGGCGCCAATGTCAAAAGTAGGACGTCCTACGTGCAATCGGAGTCAAATGCCCGTGTTAGTTCGTGCCAAGCAAGAAGCACAAGGTAAAAGCTGCCAATAGATGTGGGCGCATGCATGCCGCATATTGTCTCTGTAGTGCGTGTACGTGCCAAATTCATATCCTTTTTCACAAGAGGATATCTAGAGAGCGGACGCGAGCAAAGAAACCCCCGGAAACACCGGCTCCCTTCCGGGGGGATGAAGAGCGAGTTGCCCAAGGAAGCCGATCTGGGCTGGCCAACTCGTTCCAACGGAACCACTCCTCAAATGTATTAAAATTTTCGACTTTTTGATCTAGGAGTGTCCCCACTTATTTTTTATCCAACTGTCTTACTTACCTGTACATTCGTTGCCATTTACTTTTTGTTCTGTCAGATGCCATTGAATTAGTCTTCAATACCGACCATCCACTATCCACACGTTACGTTGACAAAGAAAAATATCATTTGCCACATCATCATTATCATCATACTAAATGTCTGTACCAGGTACGAGTCGGTATAGCTCGTTAAACAAACATACGGACGCCTTCTTGTACCCAGCATTGCTTTGGATTCCCTGCAGAGGTAGTCGGTCCAGTTCTTGGTACTCGCTCTATCTTTTCTTGTTTCATGGACACCTTTATTTTTTTAGCTCGCCAGACAGCCAATAGGAACAAGTGTACTGGCGGTACTGTAGTATTTGTTGCCTCTGGGAGACCTGAGTCTGGAAACGTTTGACTAATATTAATACCTGTACGGTACCGTTACCAGGTACCAGGTATACTACGTGTAGACATAAGGTACCATTATTTACGGTTAGGCTAGAGTGCACTGCCCAACATATCTTTCTCCGAACGACAGACTCCCGGTTTTGAAGAGTTTCAAGCAGTTCAAGTAAGTAATACCTGGTACCAGGTAAGCTCCATCCTCAATTTTCAACTTTCCCTCAAGAGATAGGAGGCGGTCGTATCGTATCGGTAGAGACCTACGAACCATTAGATACAAATTGAGCATTGCATAGGGTACTGGTACTATACCGTACCGGTACGCTGCAGTTAGACATTGGGCATGTGTTGAAGTCTAATGCTTCTGGGGAGGAAACGTCGTTACTTGTAAACAGTTTTTTTAAAAAGTAAAGAAAGAAACAAGAGGAACCTGACAAATAGTTAATAGGCACGTCTAGACTAGTGACACTCAGTAATCATCTTCATCGATTTATCAATCTCAAAACGAAAGATGCAAAGTAACGATGGATATGCCGGTGGCCATGATTCTATCCCTGGCGAGGGATGGACGAATGGTGAACTCCCCCCATCCATGTTCCCGACGACAAGAGAAGGTCGTGTTTCGTTGTATTCTACACATCGTCGGTGGATTAACCCCTTCAGTTCATGGACACGCATTGGTACTGGTAGCGAACTTGATTCTGTACATTCTGAATCGGCGAGTGGTGAAAGGTTAATCGAATGTGAGAAAAAGGAAGCAGAAACAGTGAGAGCTCTTATTGCTCAATTGTGTGAGCGATTCTACAACTTTGGTTGGGCTACAGGCACTGGTGGTGGTGTATCGATCCGTTGTGGTGGACCGTCAGAGGGACGCCCCTGGAGAGTCTTTGTGGCACCATCAGGTGTTCAAAAAGAAGACATGGTGGGTGATGATGTTTTTGAACTTGATATGGATCAAAATATAGTTGTGCCACCCAAGACTCCTAATCTTCGACAATCGGCATGTACACCACTTTGGTATGTTGTATACCGTAACAGACCCTCAGCTCGTGCAGTTATTCATACCCACTCCATGTATGCCCAGATGGCAACATTGCTAGACCCTACTGAAGAATCGGATGTTTTGAAAATTACACATTTAGAAATGTTAAAGGGTGTAGGTAATCATGCCTATGATGATATTTTAGAAGTCCCTATTATTGATAACCGTCCAACAGAGGATCTATTAGCAGATCAATTGGAAAGCGTCATTCAAAGGTATCCCAAGGCTAATGCTGTTTTGGTTAGACGTCATGGTATTTATGCATGGGGGGACTCTTGGGAACAAGCTAAAACACAGTGTGAATCATTTGATTACTTGTTCCATAGTGCTATTCAAATGAAGTCTATGGGATTAGATTGTGGCGTGGTACCCAAGGTGGGAACATACCGCGTAGAAGAGGAACAGAAGGACAATGCAACTACGAACGGTGAGAAGAAGCGCGCGGCTTCAGATGATTCGGGTGAAACGAATGGTGAACACCCAGAACCGACTACCAAACGTGCCAAGCTTGCCATGAATGGTAGTGCTACTGCAACAAGTAACGGATTCAATGCTTCTGGACAGACAGATAATCGTACAGACTTGGTTAGTAATACACTTCCACTTGTCCCCCGTGATCGTAAGATTTTGTTATTAGATATTGAGGGATGCACCACATCTATTTCCTTTGTAAAGGAAACATTATTTCCCTTTGTTTTGGAACACTTGGATGATTATTTGCATCATGTTGAAAGTGTCTACTCGGCAGAAACTCTCAAAGATACGCTGGAAGCACTTCATCGGGATGTGAAGAAATTAAATGATGGTCACATTTTAAAGGAGACATTATCAGACGTGTTGGACAAACCAGCACAAGATGGAAAGGAAGCTCGTGATCTTATCAGAACGTTCATACATGCCATGGTCAAAGCTGATGTAAAGGCCACTGGATTGAAACAGTTTCAGGGGAAAATGTGGAAGATGGGATATGATTCGGTAAGAACATGCAGAGGCTAGGCCAGGACGTATTGTAGATGTAGCGACGTTGCATTGATTTCTCA
>WKLE02000170.1:31230-74754 GCA_014885115.2 Asterionellopsis glacialis
GAAGTAGGCATAAAGTAATTGCTAATGTTTTCACTACTATTTTTGCATTTAGGTTTAGTATGTTGAGTGAAGTATGAGCTTAGTTCATTATCAGATGAGGAATCCAATTGGTACTGCACTTTATGTTTTTTTTTCTTAGTCTGTTTTTTACTTTGAGCAAGTTAATCATTGCGTTTACCTGTTCCTGCATGTACGTCTTGGAAATATTGGAATTTTTTTCTTCGACTTGTCTATAGTACACTCAGAGGTGTTATGGTTGTTCATACCACACTTGCTACACCGCTTACAGGTGTGCTGGTGCTTTTGATTGGTTCTGTTGTTATTGCAATCAAAATTCTTTTCTGGTCATTCACGCTTGCAATTTTCCTTGGGCTTTGTAGGTTTTTCAGACTTAGAGAGTTCACAATCAATATTGTCGCAAACCTCAAGTTTCTCAAAGTAGTCCACAGCATCTTCCCACAAGATATTGTGAGGATCAAGGTTGCTAGCAAAAGTAGGGCAGATTGCCACTTAAGTGGTTTTGCTCTATCTAGGATATCAAAGAGCTTGTCATCATCAAATTTTTAATTGTTTTACCATTGTGATCCATCAGAAAATATGACAAATATTTGTTCAACTGGCAAAGCCTTGCAACAAACTCTTGCAATGTGAAGTCACTGGTCATGGCAAGGTGATAGCTCAGGTAGTTCTTCTGGCACCTTGCCGCGTGCCTAAATGAGAAAAAATTCTCACCTACATCATTTAGTACCAGTTCAAAGAGATCCTCAGGATCTTTTTGATTTGGTTTCTTGAGAGTAGCATTTTTTCTCTGACAGTTGGCATTGGCTGCTTGGAACAGCTGCCTTGCTCTACCCTTCAAAAGGGTTAACACCATGGATGTTTTGGATGAGGCTTTGGAGAGGGGATAATCCCACTCAACCTCAGCAAACTCAATCTTCCACTGGATCCACTCTTCAGCAAATCCATCCTCAAATTGTTTAAGTCTCTTCTCAATTGTCTCAGCATCTGAGCCTTGATCAGAGGGATTGATGTGGACCTTGATGGTCTTGTACGCATCCTTGTTGTCATCTTTTGACTTCAACCTCTCCTTCTTCATTTTCAGGAAAGGGATTCCAGGAGGATTCAGCAGAGTCTGCTGTTGAGCTTTCCTCTGAATCTCATTGGAGGAGTAGGAAGTCTTCATGTTTTGAAAGTTAAAGAGGCTGGAGGCTTGCAAAGCTGGCCCAGTTTGCACTGGGCAAAGTGGGAAATGCTTGCGGCCCTGGAGGTACTGGAGGTGTCCCTTAACAGAACTCCCCTTAAGCACCCCCACACGCCCAACCTGTAATTGGAAGAAAACAGGCGTGGCTTGCGTATCTGACAGTTGAAAAAAATCCTACTGTCAGAAGCAAGTATGTAGTTGCAATGTGAGGTGACTATGTCGCCCCGACGTCGCATGACCCAAGTGGTATTCAGATCTCAAAAGTAGGACCAATTCTGGTACTGGGGAGGGATGTCCTGTAGGCCCAGGCCAGTTACAATAGCCAATGCATCTGAGTCCCTGACCGACCTAACAGTCAACAGGTCTGCATTGGCACCTCCGACCACCACTTGGGGGATCCCCCGTGAGCTGGCATCCAAGGCCTGGCAGACAAACTCCCACTCTCTGTTTTTGTTGTTAGGCAGGCTGTAAAAGCCTACCATAGTGTAACGAGCCTGTCCCGATCGAAGTACAAAATGTATAATACTACATTTGGGCCGTGCTTCGTTACCGACTTGACAGAGAAGCCAGGTCTTTGAAGAAAATGGTTATATAATACCTCCTTGGTTGGGTGACACTGCCGCCGTTGCCACAACCGTGTAACCATACATGTGTCGAGTGAGGATGCCTGACGTAAGCTTAGCTCCCGTCAGGACACCCACAGAGACGGTCATTGCGAGGAAAGGTACGTGGTATTGATTCATACAGGAGAAAAGAAAACCATTTTGTATGGGGATAATATAAATCTTCATGAAATGACCGGTGCCGTTGATTAACGTCGACCACAGGACACTGTATCTTTCTGCTATCCGAGAGCAGTATATAATAAATGGCTTCTTACTTGTCCTCAAAAGATCGGACATCGCCGAAACCTCCCCGAATTTCAGTTTCTCCAGATGATAATGTATGATACCAGGTACCTGGTACTGTACCTGATACTAGTCCTACAGTACAAGACTGTACGGAATCTTAATTGGATTTTTTTTCACTTCCAAATTAGAGTACAGTAATTATTAAATAAATATTTTATATATCTGGAAACAGAACGCGCTATGGACCAATAAGGAATTTTGGTCAGAAGAGTAGGCCGCATTATTATGGCAAATATTCCAATCCTCTTTCTGCTAAAAAATAATAATAATAACTTAAATATTAAGTCAGTATCGATAAAGGAGTACGAAAGAAACTGTATGGATACTGGAAACGAGGTCATCAACCATCAACCATCAACCCCGATCAACAATCAATTCAAAACTTTTAAAACATGCTGTAGGAAGCAAATCTTAAAATCAGGTGTTTGATTCCAGTTTCTGCTGGACTCGATTTTCATCAAAATATATAAATATAAGTAAACAGTTCTGTCTCTAGAGTCAATTAAAAAAAATTATGACCATCATAAATGCTAAAAATTACATCATTGCAATCCAAATCCTATATAGAGAAAAGGCAGCGCCTTCCATGACTTCGCAATCGCTTTTTAGCAATGACTGCATACCGGAAGTACTTTTTAACGTATTAATACACGTAAACCATGTTCTTTCCAGTGGGTCCTGGAGAGCCCTGCAGGTACTGAAAAGGAGGTCATCTAGAGAGGACTACTCCACATGCAACCAATCCTCTTTCTCCTAAAAAATAATAATAATAATAACTTAAATATTAAGTCAGTATGGATAAAGGAGTAAGAATGAAACTGTATGGATACTAGAAAAGAGGTCATCAACCATCAACCACGATCAACAATCAATTCAAAACTTTCACAACATGCTGTAGGAAGCAAATCTTAAAATCAGGTGTTTGATTCCAGTTTCTGCTGGACTCGATTTTCATAAAAAAATATATAAAAGGAAACAGTTCTTTCTCTAGAGACAATAAGAAAAAATTATGACCATCATAAATGCTAAAAATTACATCATTGCAATCCAAATCCTATACAGAAAAGGCAGCGCCTTGCATGACTTCGCATTGGCTTTTTACTTTTTCACGTATTAATAAACGTAAAACCATGTTCTTTCCAGTGGGTCCTGGAAAATCCAGCAGGTACTGAAAAGGAGGTCATCTAGAGGTCTACTCCACATGCAGCACAGCCACTTCTCAGTTGTGAGATTATCTCAAAGCAGTCATAATACATAATAGGAAAAGCTCTTGTGAAATACTTTTTCTCGTGATATTAATCGCAGAGAATCTCTTCAAGCTGAAAGTAACTCCTCTTTCGTCGCTAAACTTAACTCGCACACACCATGAAGTTTCGTAACATCGTTCTTTTGTCGATTCTTTGTCAACCGACCTACGTTCTAGCTAAGGTAAGAAAAAAGACAAGGAAAGAGCAAGAATTTGACGTTCTCCTCCTTCTATTTGATCGTTTCATTCTTTGTTATATTCGATAATCCGTAGAATCGCTTTTCACCTGACTGCTACAATACACCATGGTTGATACAATCCCTAGAGATGTTGAAAAACAAGAGAGAGAAACCGCCATTCACAAAAGAAAAATTCTCACGAACCAGATATATTTGCTTGCTTTTATTTTCCTTCTTTTGTGGTCTTACACGAAAAACAGAACTCTCTCCGTAACAAAAACAACGGAAACGGTAACAATTTTTCCGATACCGATTGCCGTGCGTTTCTCCAAGATACCCAGTTTGGTGATGGGCACACTGAAGAAAAGTTCGCGTGTGAACTTTCTGATGGTACCATGGCTGACATTGTTGGTCAAGGTGCAGATGAGTTGAAGCAAATGAAAAAAGAGAACAAATTCAAAAGTGGGAGGACCATTGTTTCAAAGTGCGAATTCAAGGGCAATAAAGGCGGCTTTCGTGAATGTTATTTGCCTCCTGGACTTCAAACCAGGGAAGACTCTGCTGAAGATACTGATCGACGTAAACTCCTTTCTGGTACTAAAACTGTTCTCATTGTCAAGGTTAAAGCAAGTGATACATCGCTATCTGAAACCGAACAACAACTCTCTGATTCCATCTTCGGAAACGGCAGGGACCCACACAACTTGCAGTCCCAGTACAAAGCTTGTTCACATGATAAGCTTAACTTTATTCCGACCGATTTTGGAGGTATTCAGTTAGGTGCAACTACCGTCACTATTTCCAATACCGCTTCAGGTTCAGATAATGGTGTGATTCGTAATGCTGCTACATCTGAACTCTCTAAACAATTTGGCGTACCTGCTAGCAGTCTTGCAGATTACGTAATGCTTTGCCTTCCTCCTGGAACAAATGGTGGTTGGATTGCTTACGCCTATATCAATTATTATCTGTCCGTCTACAACAACCAATGGTGCACGTATCTTAGTGCACAAATGCATGAAATTGGACACAACATCAACTTAGCGCACTCAGGTGAAGGAAGCGGTGAATATGCTGATCAATCGTAAGTGAATGAGTATTCCAATTTCTATATTTTTGAGTTGTGGATTCTTGATTTATTATTCAGAAAAGAGTGCACGCAAATTAGATGTATCTCATTCTCATTTGTATAAGACGCCAGTAACAAAAAATGCACTCACACACGATCGATCGCCGTTTCCATTTTGATATTATACAGAGGAATGATGGGTTATTCTTACAGTTCAAATGATGGTCCATTAATGTGTTTTAATGGTGCAAAATCTTGGCAACTTGGATGGTATGCAGACAAAAGTCTCACTCTTGTTCCCTCAGACGGTCAATGGTCAGGAAGGATATATGGTGCTGTTGACTATGAATCAATCTCTGAAACAAGCTATGTTCTTATAAAGATCGACAACCCAGATGGCTCTCCAGATTACTACATCCAATTCAATCGAAAAACCGGTTTCAACAGTGGCACTGTAGAGGGTGGAAACCAAGTTATGATTACTTCTGGTGGTGAGGGAAATTCATACGCTACCTCCTCACTTCTTTCCAAACTAAACAACGGAGGCTCATAAACTGGCATTACGATAAATAGTGTACCCGTCAAGGTCGAAGTCACTGGTCTCGATATCAACGCCAGTCCAGGATATGCTGATTTGACTATTACCTTTGGTAACCCTACTCCTAGTCCGACGGCCGCACCCGTCACGCCTAGTCCGACGGCCGCACCTATCACGCCTAGTCCGACGGCCGCACCTATCACGCCTAGTCCGACGGCCGCACCCGTCACGCCTAGTCCAAGCGCCGCACCCGTCACGCCTATTCCGACGGCCGCACCCGTCACGCCTAGTCCAAGCGCCGCACCCGTCACGCCTAGTCCGACGGCCGCACCCGTCACGCCTAGTCCGACGGCCGCACCCGTCACGCCTAGTCCAACCGCCGCACCCATCACGCCTAGTCCAACCGCCGCACCTACAACCGCAAGCCCTACACTCACACCAAACTGCTCCAATGTTCAGCTTCTTCTCAAGACTGATAAGTTTCCCAAAGAAACTAGTTGGACTCTGCAGAACAAAAAAACCAAGGAAATTCTTATGAAGTCTACCCGATTTACCAAGAATACACTTTATGAATTGGATTTGGGTTGTCACAAAATCGATCCTTATAATTACGAAGAGTATTTGTTCACCATCATGGATACCTTTGGAGGTAAGTGAACATGCATCACATGAATAAATATTATTTCTCATCACCGATATCCCCTCTGCGCTAAACAACGTTTTCAAATTCATGTAATTCAATTCTAGACGGTATTTGCTGTGGTTATGGCCAAGGTTTCTATGAACTTTACTTAGACGGTGAGAAAGTCAAACAAAATTATGGAAACTTTGGGTCTGAAGAATCGTATGCATTCCCCTCTAAACCAACTCCACCTCCCTCCCCATTTTCTGGAGATACAAGTATATTCAAATTGGACTTACTGACGGATTACTGGGGCTCCGAAACCTCATGGGATCTTAAACTTGCTGGTAAAAATAAACCAGACTACACCGGTGAGAATTATAAAAGAAATGAGCATTATGAGATAGTCCGTCAGATCCCTTCTTCTGGATGCCACACATTTACAATGTACGATAAATATGGTGATGGTATTTATTATGGAAACTATAGGATTGAATTGGATGGAGAAATCATCGATCAAGTTGATAGTGCGAATCAGGAAATGTTTACATCCCGTACAATTCAAGTCGGGCGTGGCTGTGATACTAATCCTGTAGTAAAGAATGATGGTGACATTGTAGCAAGAACCCCTCCTAAGAAAAATAACGGACAAAACAACAATTTTGATGGCAATGGCAATGGCAATAAAGGTGGCAAGAACAAATAAGGAAAATAAGAAAACCCTACAGTGTCAGGGTGGGTCTAATTCTTCTGGATCGATTTGACTACTTGTGCAAGTTCTTAGAACAAGCAATACCAAATCAGGTAAATCAGGCTTCCGGAAACAAAGAAAAAATGTTATACTTTTGGAGCAAGAAGGGTTTAGCGCCTTTATAAGTACATCTCTTGACGGAAACATTTATTACATGATATCTGGTACTCCTAAGTACAGTTTTATTTACTTTATCTTTTTCAGTAAACTTTTCATTATATTTGATTAGCGTGCGCACGTTATTGTTGACGTCTTTGAATATAACACTTTACGAAATCAGAGATATGGCTGTGCTAGTATTTTAGAGGATTGTTGACTACGAGAGTAGTACTCTTTTGATCTCTAATATATTCCTCCCTCGGAAAATGACTGACCTAGATAATCGTAAGATTTACTTTTACACATTCGGGGATGCACGACATCTATTTCTTTTGCATAGGAATTATTATTTCTATTTGAATTGGAACACTTGGATGATTATTTGAATTATGTTGAAAGTGTACACTCGGCAGAAACTCTCCAAGATACGCTGGAAGCGCTTCACCAGGATGAGAAGAAATTAAATGACGGTCACATTTTAAAGGAGGCATTATCAGACGTGTTGGACAAACCAGCACAAGATGGAAAGGAAGCTCGTGATCTTATCAAAATGTTCGTACATGCCATTGTCAAAGCTGATACAGTTTCAGGGGAAAATGTGGAAGATGGGATATGATTCGATTAGAACATGTAGAGTTTGGGCAAGCCAAGGCCAGACTTGTAGTGGAAGTACTCATAAACTGACACCTCCTTGATTTTCTAATATGGTTTTGCGGTGTGCAGAGTGACCTCAAAGGACACGTGTATCCTGATCTTTGTTTCCTTTTGAAGTAGTGCCAAGCTAACAATGCAAGCAAAATATTTATGCATCTGGATCAATTCACGCCCAGAAGCTTCTCTTTCGACACACCTTGGGTGGTGATTTGTTGCAGTACATTGATGAGCATTTTGACACAACAAGTGGATCCAAAAAGGATAAAGAAAGTTATGAACGAATCGCAACATGTATGGGTGTTTAACAAAGAGACATTATCTTTGTTGCAGTACTGACTTAGAAGATGAATTGGTAGCAGCAAGAAATGTAGGTATAGGTTGTCCTGTGATGAGCATACGTCCTATGAATGCACTCTTAACAAGTGTTGGTAAGAGTTTCCGTAGGATCTAAACAGTCGATTGCAAAAATATACTAACACAATTCCTAGTTTAAAAAAGATACTGAACATTGACTCTAGATTTGTCTGAAGTGGAGCATTTTAGTTTAATGCAAGTATTCGTATGTGTGAAAAATATGGATTTACAATGAAAGAAGGAGGAAAGATATTGATGCCACAACAGATGCGAGGAAAGGTACACCACGGTTGGGTGCACTACTGTTCTCGCAAACGTCAAGCCCCATGTAAGGCAGTTTGCCAGACCCTAGTTCACAAGGCTTACAGGGGGAATCATCGTCCTTTTGTCGTCCATTGGTGGAATATGTACCATCTGGGCAGAGCAAACCATCACAACCGTATTTTCCTACATCACCATCATTCCAATACTGCTTTCTGCAAAGTTCTTCGTCAATGCCAGTAATCTTGTTATTAGCTAGGTACAAATTCAAGTGATCAAATCGTACCAAATCAGAAGGGATGTGCCCTGTCAACAAGTTGTCCGAGAAATCCACCTCCACTGCAGCAGAAAAGGGAACCAGAGTCAAGAAAGATTCTGGAATCGAACCTGTTAGGTCATTGTCGGAGATATCTAAGAAACGCATTGATCCAGGCATGTTGACACCTTCGAGACGTCCACTGAAATAATTCGATGTGATCAAAAGTGAACGAAGATTCGTCATGTCTTCGAGAAATCTCGGAAGAGCTCCCGTGAAATCGTTGTAGGAAATCATCAAGTCCTGCAAAGTGGTCAACTTTTTAATATCATCAGGGAAGCTTCCTTTGATACCATTGAACCTAGCGTTGAGTTTCTTAAGACCCGGTGCTTGTCCTACACCTATTAACGATGTGACACCAGTAGCATCCAAAATAAGCTCTTCAAGCTTCTTAGCTTGACTTATGCCGTTAAAGCTGAAGCCATCCAATGGGTTCGAATACAGAGAAAGATGCTTCAAGTGTGGAAGAAAGAAGAGTGCTTGCGGCGGAATCCCAACAACATTATTTGCACCTAAGTCAATAGCTTCGACAGCATCATCTTCTCCTTCAACGCATTTGATTCCGTACCAGTCACAGATACTTACTCCATCCTCTATCCATCCATCGGGATTATCCCAATCGTCTCCACCACACTTTCGATAAAAGTATGTTAGGATTTCTCGGTCTGAAGAAACTCCAGGATCTGGAATGGATTCGGGACAAACAGTTGAGCCGTAAAAAAGTGCCTCCGGGCATCCACGACAATGACCTGTGTCAGATTCTTGACGACCTCGACTATTGTATGTTGCCGGGGGGCATAACACAGCATCACAGTGATACTTTGCGTAGACATCACCTCTACTGGCTGCACACAAGGATAAAGAGACTCCTGTGAATTCATTATCATGGATTTTCACGTCATCAAACCGTCCCAAAAGGGATGGAACGACTCCAGATATCTTGTTGGAACTCAGATCAATGAAATCCACAACATCCGGACTTGCCGCTTGAAGGAAGTTTGATGGTATTTCTCCAGTCAGAACATTAGAACTGAGATCAATTTCACTGATTTTGTTCATCGTGTCGAAGGCAGGAACAGATCCTGACAAACCACGCCCGTTGTTTTCTGTTTGATGAGAAAGGTCTACGATGCTCAAATCACTTAATTGTGATATTGAGTCAGATATTTCTCCGGTGAAAGTGTTTCTGCCCAAACGCAGTGTATGGAGCTTCGTGAGACCCCACAAAGTTTCAGGTATTGTACCTGACATGTAATTGCTCTCGCAAGATAGTAGCTTCAGATTGGTTAGCTGTCCAATTTCCGAACTCAGCCCCCCAGAAATTTCATTGAAGCCAATGGCAATTCGTTCCAACGAATCAATGGCAAAGAGCTCACTTGGAAAGGAACCTCTCAAAGCATTTGCAACTGAGTGGAATTCTTTCAAGGCTTTTGCCTTCTCGATACCAGTTACAGACTTAGTGTCTGTGCTACTCACGTCGATCACACGAAGTCGTCGAGCACTTTCAATGCCGTCAAAACTGAACTTCAGACCATCATTAAGATCAAGGATCAAGGACTTCAAAAAAGGAAGCTGGAAAGTTGACTTTGGAATTGTGCCTGCCATATTATTTCCACTAAGTGCTATAGACTCAACGTTTCCGTCGTCATCGCACGTAATGCCATACCATTCACAGGCACTCACACTGGCATCTTTCCACTTATCTTTTTCCGTCCAACCATCTCCATTCAAGGCGTCATAGAAAGTAGAAAGAATGGCCTTCTGATCGAAATTCGGATCCGGAGTTGCAGTTGGCGACAATGAAGTCACTTGATCACCACAGGAAGTAGCGCCAAAGAATGAGTTTTCAGGACAATCTTTGCAGCTTTCTTGATCCAATTGTCTTCCTAACCTGTTGTATTTTCCAACAGGACAAAGCACTGCATCACAACCATACGCTGCGACAGCTCCTCCAAGACTGGTGTCACAAAGTGCATCTTCAATACCTGTTATCTGGTTGTCTGTCACATCATATAATGCAACCTGGAACTTTTTTAATACCGAAGGAACTTTGCCTGTAAGCTTATTCTTACTGAGATCAAGATGTTCAAAGCCATCAACCTGCGTATCACGTAGAAAATCATCTGGGATAGGCCCCTCGAGACTGTTACTGTTCAAATCAAGCCTCTTTAGGTTGGCCAATGTTGTAAAACTGGGTAGGTTCCCAGTCAAACCCATTCCACCAGATCCGGTTTGAGACGATAGATCCAAATATCGAAGATTCTTCAACGATCCAAATGTGTCCGGGATAGGACCAGTTAGGCTATTTGCTTGTAGAAGAAGGAAGAAAAGACCGTTGAGTTGATCGAGCTGATCTGGAATATTCCCGCTAAACTTGTTATCATGGAGGGCAAGGAACTGTAGGTTTTTCAATGACGAAATTTGATCGGGGATCATTCCTGTTAATGCATTGAAATCCAAAGATAGTCGGGATAGATTGTTCAACTGAAGTAAGTCTGTAGGGAACGGTCCACGCAAGTTATTAGAGGAAAGATACAAATTTTTCAAGGCAGGAGCAGAACCCACGCCTTCAATGAATTCAAGATCTGTGTGAGACAAATCAAGGATTTCTAGTTTTTGAGCCGATTCAATACCATCAAAGTCAAATACGATTTTGTTTCCATCCAGGTCAAGAGACTGTAGTGTCGAGATACTTTCCATCACGGTTTTCGTAGGAAACTTCCCTGACAAACCATTTGATCGTAAAGTGATACCAATTACGTCTCCCTCTATGGAACATCGTATTCCATCCCAACTACAATACTTTCTTGTGGGATCCATCCAACCACTCGACATTGTCCAACTTGCACCTCCACAAAACGTATAGATAGTTTCCAAGGCCTCCCTTACGCTTTCGTTCTCATTGAAATCTTCAGCAGGTGGGGTAGGCGCTGGACCACCAAAAGGAAGATCTTGGGCGTCACAGTCAGTTGCACCGAAATATGGGTGATCAATATTATCTCCATCTGGACATTTTTCACACTTGGAATTATCAGATGTTTGACGTCCATCCTTTTCGTTAAAGTATCCTGGTCTACACAGAATACCATCGCATCCATACTTCAATTGGTCAGCCGATTGTGAATCACAAACCAATTGATCAATACCTGTGAACTGATTTTCATACAATTCTATATGCTTTAGAGATGCAATTTCTGCAGGAACTGTACCAGTGAGGTAGTTCTCACTGATATCAGCATACTCAAACAAACCTCCATCACTACGGTCCACGTTGGCAAGGAAATCTTCAGGGATAGTACCCTTGAACGAGTTCACACCCAAATCTAATCGACGGAGTTCTCTAAAGTTTTTGAATGATGGTAATGTACCAACGAAACCTGAATTACCCATAGTATCAAAATCATCATCTTCTCCATTAGACCATTGGTTCGAAAGATCAAGGACTGTTAGACCTGATAAGGTTTGTAACCCTGGCGGGAGTGTACCACTCATATAGTTGGTAGAAATTCTGAATGTTGCTAGATTTGTTAAGGATGTGATCGAATCTGGAATAGGGCCTGTAATTGCATTATTAACAGCTGAAAAGACTACCAATTGATTCAAATTACCTAAATCATTTGGTAATGAACCACTAATGTCATTGTAGTCTACAGTGAGCTGTCTTAACTCTCGAAGTGTAAGAAGGACTGTTGGAATGGCCGCATCTTCGAGTCCATGAACATTATTCAAATACAATTCTTGTAATGTCGATGATGCACCACCAAGACCAACTAAACCATTCTCACCAAGCTTCGTATTACTCAAATCCAAAGTTTCTATCTTGCTGGCACGTTCAATCCCAACAAGTGTGACAACCAAGTCATCATTATTTTCAAAGTACAAATATTTTAAATTGGGCAAATCAAATAAACTTGAGGGTGTCGATGACGCCATATTGTTAGCGTCAAGTGTAAGTCCCACTACCGATTGATCAGTCTCACTACATGTTACGCCATACCACGTACAGATGTTACTATCTGTACCCCATCCATCACTCTTTGTCCATTGACCAGATGCGCCACCTGTTTTTTGAAATAAATCTACTAATATTTCCTTTTCCGTCAATCCAGAATGTCCGGGGCCTGGTGCAGGTGCTTCGGTAGGTGCCGGGGGAGGTGGTGGATTTCCATCACTTAATTCACATTTGGTTTGTCCCCAATACAATGTATTTTGTGGGCATGTCAAACATGGACGAAAGTCTGAATCTTGTCGTCCAGCACGGGGTTCAAATGTTCCTGGACGACACATAAAGGTATTGCATCCATATTCCATATCATGACATGAACTTTCTGTTACATCCGTTATACGATTATCACTGATCGTGAAACGATCTGCCGATAAACGTTGTACAACATTGGAGGGTACAGATCCTGTTATGGCATTCGATGTCAATGTTGCAAAATCAAAATAATCTACTTCTGTCGCTTGTAAGAAATTCTCAGGTACACTTCCGCCCAAGGAATTGACACCCAAATCTAAGCGTCGTAAATTTTTGTGTGTATCAAAGGCTGGTAAATTACCACTTAGTCCAGAGGTAGATGTGGGTGTTGGATATTTACTAATATCACGTTGATCCGACAGATCCAATTGTTCCAACAAGGGTGTATATTCCGTAGATGTCAATCCTCGCGGTATAGTTCCAGTAAAATGATTGGCTTCCAACAATACATACCGTACACGACTTAGACGATTGAATTCTTCCGGTATAGGTCCCTCCAAGGAATTCCCAGCCAAGGAAATATACTTTAATTTGTCACAATTCCCAATCGTGACTGGCAAAGGCCCCGTCAAACTATTATGATCCAAACTCAACCGTTCTAATGTAGTTACATCAAAGATAAAGGGTGGGAAGGCACCACGGATAGATGCTTGAGAGGCATGAAAGTCCGTTAGATGGGGTGTCACAATTTGAGTCGTACCATCTCCGGAATGGAATAAAGCTTCCAAGGATTTGACTGTGGTGTGTGAAACATCCAAATGACGAATATTGGAAGGTATGGGTTGATCCAGATTTAAAGCTTGTCCCAAGACATCTTGTTCTTGATCTACATATTTGCTATAATCGACATTATTCCCATTCAAGCGTATCGTTCGAATGTTGGGTAAAAGCAATAACAAAGAGAGTGGTGCAGATCCTTTTAAATTATTTTGTGCCAAATCAATGACTTCAATAGACCGTTGATCTTCTGCACCACCACTACTTGATTGAAGATTGCGATTTTTACGACCATAACTGGCTTCCGGATCCATACATGTAATACCCTCCCATTCACAGTGATGTACAGGATCTGACATCCAACCCTTTTGACGTGTCCATGATTCACCATTTGTAGACTGATACAATGCTTCTAAAATATTTTTTTCCAAGGCATGTTCCATCACGGCATCTTGTGCTCCCGCTGCAACGTCCACTCCCAAAAGAAGACTCCCCATGAACGCCACACCAATCGTGGTGACGACACCTTTATCCCATTTCATATTGTTTTTGGGTGTACTCACAAAATAATGATTCAGAAACCGAGTTAGTTAGTAAACCACTCTATTCTTACGGGATTTGGTTTTCCTCTGACACTACTCAAATAAGGGTATCTTGTGATAATTTTTTTTTGAATTTCCGATCAATGGATACCGTGAATTCACGACTAGAAAACGGGAATAAATAATATATCTCGGTCAGATATGGTGCTGTTGGATGAAAGCGATGTCTCAAATCAATCTATCTACAGAGTGTGTGAGAGAGAATAGTGTCTGTAGTTTTCTGTTGATATTATTTCTTGTCAACAGGAAAGAAAATCGAATGATTGATTTGTCGATAACTCCCAAGTAGTGTCGTGATTGGTCAGCTACTCACAAAGGTGCACCACGCGGACAACACGAGAGAGAGAAAAACGGAAAGTCTTTCTTGATGTCTGCTTGAGAGAAATAGCGGCACTACCAACTACGAAGCGACCCAATCGTCTGTTGGAAGCAGAAATTTTTGGCAACTTTCTGATTGATAGACACACATGAAATATGAATATACTATAAATAACAGTACGCTTCAGTTCTTCTTTTCTGTCAAAAGAACATAACATTCTACGATTAAAATGTATGATGTATATGTGATATGTACGAGAATGTGTAATCTACACATAAATATTCATTTCAATATAATGCATTACTGGATCATTCATTGGTTGGACACTATTCATAAATAAATAAAATTCAGATGAATCCAGGATTCAACGGTCCCCTCCTTATTTGTTTTTTGTACAGTACCCTACCAGGTACCTTCAGTACCGCGTACAACGCGGTTGAAGCATGCAAGAAGTCTATCGAACAGACCCCAGAAAAAAATTATCTCCCTTTAACCTCTAATTATTGTAGGTATTATAGATTCTAAGCCTAGATAAGATAAATTTGTTCTACTGGGTTGGATCAAATGCATATGAGGGGGGCCAGTCGTGTACAGTTTTGAAATATTAGGGTTATTTCGTTCTACTACATCCGTAAAGTTGTTACTGGTACCGGTACAGATGGAGGATATTCTTTTTTCAAATAAAATATATTTCTTTCGGTTGTGTGCAAAGAATTTTCGAGGGAGGCGTCTGTAGACAACTACAAACGCCTGCCAGAGGAGTCGAGAGACGGACACGATCGAGATCTCCGCGACAGAGAGCAGTCAAACGAACACTGCAATCCAGGCAGCTGTCCTTGGTCAAGAAGCCAACCACAACAGAGCAAAGTCTTAAAAGTCACTGGCATATCTTTTCATTAGAAACAATACTGTAGTAACAGCAACAACAAAAAATGGATAACCATGATGATTTGTTGATCAATCGGACTTCTTCTTCGGCATCCACACCTTTACTGTTAGATCAAGAAGCTTCCGATATTTTAAACGAATGTGACAATTTACTTCCACCGCTGCCAAATAACCCTCATATTGGTCGTTTGGATCCTCGTCGTTGGTTTCTTCATTGGAGAATTTGGAGCTCTAAACTAGGACGATTAGGTTCAAATATAGTATCACCCTTCTTGGAAGAACGTGGATCCTCTCAAGCTGTCCTTACAGGATTATGTACCTTGTTCGTCACGGGAACTATTCTAGGGTTGATATTGCCAAAAAGTGCAGCACTACCAACACCGTGGTACCGTATTGTATCCAGTGTCATTGGGTATACTTACTTTTTATGTTGGAGTGTTAGTTTTTATCCACAAGTTATATCCAATTGGAAACGTAAATCAACAGATGGGTTAAGTGCAGATTTTTGTGGATTAAATGTATTGGGGTTTGCATTTTATGCTACCTATAATTTATGTTTTTATTATTCGACAAAAATTCAACATCAATATCAACAACGACATCATGATGGATCCAAAGTCACAGTTCAAAGCAATGATGTTGCTTTTGCTGTTCATGCCTTGGTACTATCACTCATCACCTTTTGTCAAATTATCTACTATTCCAATCGTAGGAATGCTCACCATCCGCATAAGGTAATTGGTATATTGATGGCACTCATTGTGACAGCAGTTTTGATTTGTTTTGTCCTAGTATTGGTGGGCAAATATGAATGGCTTGATCTATTATATATGTTGAGTTACATCAAGGTTACTATTTCGTTAATCAAATATGTACCACAAGTTATATTGAATTATCAAAGAAAGTCTACTGTTGGCTGGAGTATATGGAATATAATTTTAGACTTTACAGGTGGTCTTTTATCTGATCTTCAACTGATTGGTGATTGTGCAGACTTTGGTGATTGGACAGGCATTACAGGCAATTTAGCCAAATTTGGATTAGGTTTTGTATCAATTTCATTTGATGTAAGTAATTTTCTAAATTACCGCTGCTGTTACTGCTGCCAGCTGCTTTTACGTACTGCTACATGATGTGTATACATTGTTTCCATTGAACATTTTGCTTCATGTAACATATTTGTTGTTTCTGTAGAAAAATGCAAGAGTTCAAAGACTGTCTATGGTGCAGTGTCCTCTAACCGTTGTCGTTTTATTTTGTTTTGTTTTGGTTTCCATTCTTGCTGTCGTAAATTATTTGTGTTTGTGTGTGTCTGTGCGGGGTGGACAATGGATAATGGAATTGCATCGATGCATTGATGGATAGATTATTTTTATGGTCCAACATTACGTGCTGTATCCTGGTCAACATGCAGATACACCAACAACACCATTGCTACATTTGCCTGACGAAGTTGAAGAAGAACAGGTAGGAAGAAGATACAACAATGAAGATGAAAGTGATTCCGGTTTACTAGGTGGTTAATTACTGTAGAAAAAGTTATCAGTGCTCTTGGTAATTATTACATTTTTTGCTATGCCAATCGTAACCATTGCTCAAAAGATTGCACTTGAGATGTGCTGAGAAATGCCTTTGATCATTCTAAAACAGGCGTACCGCAAGACAATGAGTACAAATGGCTTTGAAACAGATGCTCTCTTAACTCTGTTCTAGATATAAAGGAACTGCATCTATCTAAAACTTAGTGGATAGCACTATACTACATATAATTCCTAATAACAACTTCATATAAATTATGCAGACACGCCACTGTCAAAGTGTGATTGTTCCCACCCACGAAGGGCTCTCTTTCCACCCCTGCCCCTATTTCTGTTCCTGTTCCTACCACCTCCTTTACCACGCTTACCGCCTCGGTCATTATAGTCCCTCCCAAAGCTTCTTCTATTGTCATGTTTTCCGCCACCTCCTTTCCCGTCAGCGCTACTGCGGTTGTTTTGTGCACCGCCTTTGCTGCTGTCTTGTGCACCGCCCTTGCTACTTCCCCCCCCTTTACCCTTACCTTTCCCGCTAGCCGACCTTGTACCTTTGCTAGCACTTCGAGTTCCACCCTTACCTCCTTTACCCTTGCCTTTACCCTTGCCTTTACCCTTGCCTTTGCCACACGGAGTACCTGGCAAAGTCGCCGGTACACAGCTGCCACTATCCTGAGGTACTGCTGGCACTTCAACTGTACGGGAGAACGTACTTGCATTATCTTGAGTATCTAACGCTGTAGCCTCAACATTATATACAATCCCCTCAATGGCGCGGAAGCATACCTGTCCCGATGTTTCATCGTAATAACAGTTCGGCCCACAGGACTCATCGTAAACCGGAAAAGATGAGCAACCACTATAAGATATATCCTTCATCCCACAGTTGTCTGTTCCTTGGAACAAGTCAGACACTGACTCACAACGATAATGATCATTTGGAGGCCACACACACATGGCGGCTTGCCTTGCTTGAACTGGAGGAATATTATCTACTATTGATAAGTCTGCAGAACAACTTGAAGAAGACCTTCTCTCTGTATCCTGTACGTAAAAATCAATCTTGTCTGCTTCACCCATGGATACCTTAGCACCAGCAGCGGGGTATTGCTCTTGAGAAGAAATGCCATTACCACAGCTAGCACGAGCGTCGCCAATCAAAGGTATTCTTGCTTGACAGTTTTCATCTGCATACAAACGTACGCTTGGGGTACAGCGAACGTCGAGCTCAGAAGCACCTATTACTGTGAGTATAGTAAAGCACGAAGCCGTATTCCCAAAGGCGTCTGTGGCAGTGTATGTGATTTCTGTTTGGCCGATATCTACCATTGTGCCTTGTATGGGCGATTGCGTTGTGATTGCACTACGACAATTATCAGTGTAGGACCCAATTCTTGGGACCCGTGCTTGGCAGTTTGCATTTGCGAATAGCTGAATGTTGTCGCCGCACTCGACAGTAGGGGGGGTCTTGTCCACTACCTTTATCACCGTATCGCAGGATCCTTCATTGAATCCGTCCGTTGCAGCATAATTGATGACAGTAGTACCTAATCCCACCCTTCTATTGACCTCTGGCGACTGTCTTGTACTTTTAACCTCACAATTGTCATTAGCAGATTTACTAATGTCTGGAACTGCTGCACCGCATCTGTCGTCGGCGTCTAGCTCAAAATCGTCCAAACAAGTGACATCTGGGGGAGTTTCATCCACGACACCAACCATAGTCGAGCAAGACGCAGAATTATCACTTGCATCCGTTGCGTCAAAGATTACTTTTACTCGACCAAGGCCGACCTTCAATCCAACTTTGGGATCCTGCTGTTCTCGTGGTTCAAAGTCACAATTGTCTATCGGACGACCTTCACCAATATCAGGAATTTCTGCTTCACAATCTTGATCCGCAGGAATGACAACATCATCTATGCAGTTGACTTCAGGGGCTGTTCTGTCCACCATGGTGAAAGTTGTCGAGCAGGACGCTGTGTTGCCATTCCTATCCCAACCTTGATACTGGATGGACGTGCTACCAACACGTTGCACAGGGTTACCAACTGGAGGAACTTGAACTCCATCTTCTTGATTGAGCGCAACGCCGCAATTATCAGTTACACTGCCGATCTGGGGTATTTTCGCTTCACAATCATCATCAGCAACCTCTTCAACATCAGCCGCACAAATAACTTCCGGAGGAATGTTATCTTCAACTGTGACTATAGTTGAGCATGAAGCAGTATTGCCACTACTATCAGAGGCAGTATAAGTGACTTCAGTGATACCCACGGAAGCGTCGGTATTTGCATCAGGATCTTGACCTCCAGTAGCCCCGCAATTATCAGTGGCATCGCCGATTTCAGGAAGGCTAGCCCTGCAATTTTGATCGACTTCTAAGACTAAATCCTCTATGCAGGTAACGTTGGGAGGAGTTTTGTCAGACACAGTAAAACTCGTACTGCACGAAGCAATGTTGCCTTGTTCATCATCAGCAGTGAAAGTTACCCGCTGCACGCCTAAACCTACTCGTTCCCCGATTGCAGCTATTTGTACCTCATTCTTAACGTTATTGCAGTTGTCTCTTGCGGTACCTACATCGGGAACGGTAGCTCCACAGTTAGAGTCGGCTTCAAAATCCTGATTAAAATCCAGACAAAATACTTCCACAGCGGTGCTATCAATGACTTGAAATACTTCAGTACAACTTGCAGTGTTTCCACTTGTGTCAGTGGCGGTGAAATCAATTGGCCAGTCACCGAGGCCGACGGAAGTACCCTGTGGAGGATCTTGTATTGCACTTGCAATGGCGCAGTTGTCTGCAGCTGTCCCTATTTCCTGAACTACAGCCAAGCATGTTCTATTGGCATCATCAACAGTTACAAGACAAGTTACTTCTGGAGCAGTTACGTCCACAACTTCTATAGTTCCAGTACAGGTTTCAGTAACTTCAAGAGGAGTGTCCGCCAAATAAGTAGCTGTGATTTCGTAGTTGAATACTCCTGGTGTCAAAGTAGTGGGGAGATTTGAAACTTCCACGTTTTCAGCATTGGTATTGACGAAGAAGTCTTCAATCGGTGGGAGTTCGGCTTCGCAATTGCCATCCACCTCTACTGTCACATTTTTACATGCTATTTGGAGCTCTCGAACGCTGGCAATAGTGAACTTGTCAAAGGCGAATATATCAAGTTGTCCGGAAGTTACGAATTCAATCTTGTCGAACAAATCTCTATCGATAAGTCCAAAGAATATTACGTTCCCGTCCAAGGGAGTCTTGTCGCCATAGTCTAGTGGGTACGTTTTCTCTTGTCCACCATTTAGGGTTGTCCGAATGGAGACGGTACCTTTAAAGTCACCCAAATCAATGCCGTGGAAACCAAATGCAGCGATCGGGTTATCAAGCGCCAAGAAAAACCCACCTTCCTTTGCAAATGCATCGAGATACTTCGTTCCATCAACTGGAAATCGGCCAACTCCCAATCCAGTGAGGTATTGAATACCAAATTGATCACCGTCACCTGTACTAATGAGCACGTCACCAGCTTTTGAGAATCTGTCAATTTCAAGTTCCTCGTAGTCTGTGCGAATTTCAAAATCCTGGAAGTTTTCTACTTCTGGATCAATGATGAAGGAAAGAAATTTTTCATGTTCTGCCAAAGAGTTGGGGAAAGGGCCTTCCCATTCGTTTTCAAGGTCGAGGACTAGATCTTGACCGAAGAAGGCCAACGCTCCATGAGCCCTGGAAACCCATCCAACCAAGCACGTAACGAACAGGAAAAAATTTCCTTTGAACATCGTAACAAAAACCTAAGAATGCGGTTGTCTACAGGTCGAAGTCAGAAAGGTGTAGCGTGCGTCAGGCAAAAGGACGAAACTATTGCAATGACAGGCAACCAGAGAGACCGTCTTACCAGTGTTATTATGAATTCGAGACTTTAATCCTCAGTGCTCAAGTCTTTAGATTTGGCGAAAAGTGCACTCTGTGTTGGATTGCCTCGATGTGCTCTTTTTTTCGAAAAATGAAAATGAACACTGTAGAATACTAGTACAACTATATTTTTGGACAAGAAAAGAAATTTAGGTTGTCTTGAACCCCATCAGTTAGAATACAGTATTTCATCTGTCCACCATGTCCTGAAAGTACTTGCTACCCTGCTGGTCTATTATGAGTATGGCAAAGTAACAGGCACCACCGGTGTCCTACCAGGAGAACATGGTGTAGCCAGGTGCGAAGACATGACAATTTTCTTTGTTGGAGGGAGTCCAGTATGGCTTGCAAGTAAACACAAAAAAAGCAGTTTCTTAATTAATTTCAGAAAATTCATGCCAGCAACAAGACCCCGAAGCGGGAAATTTTCGTAAGTGCAATCTTCTGATACTACCAACAATATGCGTGACCAGTACTGCATAATACGTACCTGGTACTGTTGAACATACCTGTACCTGGTAAGGGTACTGGATACCGGTTGAGTTTTAAATGATGCTTAAGGAAATATGCCTCCCATTTTTACAAAAAGCTTTCTGACGTATCGATCTGCTTGTTTTCGTGAAAACCACTACTGACGCTACTCTAGCTAACTCGATTTACATTACTTGTGATATGTTTTCTGATGTTAAATGATGATGACGTATAAAGGTATAGATTTCATGCTTAAAATTTGGAATTTTCAATTTTCGAATCCGGGATTCACTTCAATGAGTGACAATGTTTCTTGATTGGTATCATAGCACCGGCACAGACAACAGTCCCGACGTTGCACTACTGAGTTGATAGTACTGTCACTAGAGTGTTGTACTTCAAGAAAAGATTGTTTTTCAGGTACAGTCAGTACAGTAAGTCTGATATTGAAGTTATTTTGTGTAGTCAGCCGTGCTTGTTTGAAAATAAACCTATTTAATTTGATTTCTTTCCATGGGTTAGCTTTACTATTTCAATGTATACTACCTGTGAGAATATAAATAATGTATCGAATGTTACAGACCAATCGTCGTTATACGTAGGAATAAACGGAAGATACTATATATGTAGTCGGATTCCCTCACACTGCTGAAGTAAAATACCTTGGAAAAACATCTTCTACGGTATCTTGTAATACTTTACAATAGATATTAAAGATTTTATTAAGAGTAATCTTTCAATCCTTTTAAAAATGCATAGTAAAGATTTCTTGCTTTAATAAGAACATTAAAGAACGGCACTACCGACCTTTAAGTAGTAATCTTTTCATTCATCTAAAAAACTAACGCCCAAATGTTTGAATGTGGAAGAACATTTATTATTATTTTTTTGTGTATACCAGGTACTACTCTAACTGGTAAGGTACGCATTTGAATTTTTTTTGAGCGACCGGACAAATTTGAAGATATTTCTACATGGTGTCACTGTACAAAAAATAACAGGAAAAAAGGCTTTCTGTTGGTCCTCTTTAACTCTTGAAAGTAGTGCTATTAATCTAAAATTATCGAGTGGGTATACTAAATATGGTACAGATAGGACCTAGGACCTTGAGCTTCCTTACTTGGTGGTTTTGCCGTTTGGTCAAGTAGTGTACCTTACTATGAGATCTGTATTAGGACTAGGAGCTAATGAACTATTCTATACTTACTCCAGAGGACTTACGAATGGGAAGGCGTATGTTGGCTGATTGCAGTGTCACTGGAAGAATGCAGAAAATCGGACTTTGCGATTAAGATTGGATCAATAGGAACACAATGGAACGATACAGTATTCGTATTTATTACAGCGTTTCTGCTTTTTGGAAGAGATGCTCATTCTGTATTTTTTAGTTTCCGTGTTGTACTCGTACAATTAGATTAGTGTCCTCTGGAACGGAGCAAAGGATGGTGGTGCCGTCTTTTCATGATGTTCTTGGAACATCAACGAATATCGAGCACCTACGATCACGATGGGGTTACAATATGAAATGCAATTTTTAAATTGAATCTTTGTGAATTAAACGGAAACATGGAACACGCATGGACGACAAAACCATGCTGTTTTAGTTAGCACTTCTTTTGGTCGACACACCGTTGTGCATGCTAGAAGGCATTCTTAATGATAATATGATTCTATACAGCATATAGCCAGAACTTGTGAAATGGCAAAAGCATGCATATAATATTGCCACATACATCTGACTTTTGGATGGTGGTTTTATTACGATAAAAGTATTATAGTAAACCCTTCATAACACCATGGAGAAACAACCGGTGCAGCACTGGTTAACTGCAAGTTCACCAGGATTACATTGTTTGGGATACTTATTGGGAGAGGCGACAGTCAAGAAGACTGGTTGACATATTATAAACTTACTGTTCCGCGCATGGAAGAGTGCCCCAAAGACTATATAATATGTATATCCAGTAAATGACTACCCAAGACTTTTTCCAATAAATCTTGCAGCATACTGCTAACAAAGCTACACATGGCGCAACAACCAAGTTCCACGTTGCTTGTGCAGTGTAAAAAACACAACTTACAGAAGTTCCAAGAAGTAGTTTTCAAAATCCGTTGTTAAGAAAAAAACACTTCACCATAAAATTAGTACAACTCCTTTAATCTTTGTTAAAACAATATACAACCTATTTCCTCTCTTCTTGACGACAGCAATCATTCATAATGCATCATATGGAACATTCTTGAAGCAGATCTATAATAATAATGCAGCATGATGAATATTGGCATACAATTCAATTGAATTTGATTGATTTTTTTAAAATTTTTGGTTTCACCTTCGAGGACGTCGTGTTCGACGTAACACACCATCTATATGTCCATTCACTTCTTTCACTTCACCTGCTTCTAATCGTAACAGGTCAGTACCATCTTTACCATCTTTCACAGCATTACTTACCATGGCAGCCAAGGTCCACATACCACCATCACGATCTAATCCGTGTCCAATATTTTCTTCCATTTCAGCAACTTCTTTCATAGTTTGCGGATCCAAAAAACTATAAGGTGAGTGGTGTCCCGTTTCCTTCATGAACCAGTTATCAAAGTCTTCGTCAGATGTTTTTTCGTCCTGCTCCGGTGGTCGTATCATGGCACCCCCGTCTTCTGTTTCCATTAAACTTTCAAATGCTTGTCGTGCCTTGATAAATGCATTACGATATCGTTCTTCTTCTTCTTTGGTTTCTGCCTTGTTGGTATCTGGATGGTGACTCATGGCTATTTTTAAAAATTTTACTTTAATTTTTTTATAGGTGGCAGATTTAGAGACACCTAATGTTTTAAATGGACAGGGTGTGCCCTTTTTTGGTCTTGCTAATTGTGAAAATAATCTTCTTGTAATGGTCGTACTAGTAGGTGTAGTGTTGGTGTTGTTGGATAATGATAACAATGATACTGGTAATGATGACGATGATAGCCCCGCCATTTGATGTTGCTGTGAATACTGTCGCTGGTCTTGTTGTGATGGTGTCCCACCACTTTGCAATTGTTGTTGCTGTTGCTTATGTAAAGAAGTCGTGTTGGAACGTACAGAATAAGGATTTATAGCGACACCCATGGCAGGTGCTGTTGTTCCCATGGTTCTCCAATGACTACCACCCACTCGGGTAACTGTGACTAAACGAGGATTCATTCTGAAGAATCAAAATACAATTTTACTCCACAAATATGTCTCTCCTCTACCTAATCAGGTTGTGTGCAAGTCTTTTCTAAATGAAGCTATTGATCTGTTTCTTTTGGTCGTTTCCGATATAAAATAGAGTACTGGATTGCTGGACACTTTCAACTTTTTCGTTGGCATTTTACAGAGGGTTTGGCAGTTTCAACGAACGCTCGATACGCACTTTTGACACCGCAAAAACACACACAAAAAAAAGGGAAACCAACAAAAACTACGCGAAAGAACGCTCGAGACTTTTTCTCAATATCCAAATTCAACTACTGAACATGAACGGTAACGACACACCCGTTGTTCATAAAACAACCACACACACAAATTGGATTCAAGACGGGTGGACTGACGGAAGATTGGGGTTATGTGCGATTACTCGCGCACACCAAGTTGAATTCCAGATCACGCGGAGTTCGCACACACACACGTCTCGCCCGTTTGCTCTTGGCGTCCTTGTTGCGTTCGATGGCTCGCGACGCTCCATCCATGACCACACGCAGATTACTACAGTACGCATGGTATTATGATATGCACTTGTCACGCTCGCCTTGTGCTGCTTTTCTCCTCTCTGTTTCGATCGATCGAAACTAGACAAGGAGTCGTGCTGACCCCAACAACCTCCTCTATCGATCCAACCCACTCACAAGAAAGAGTCTTTTACTGTATAATCTCGTGCTTATCAATCGTAATTTGAAAAAAATACTCCAATATAATTGAAAATGAGCATGCAATTCAATACTTTCGGTAAGTGCACCTGTCGACAGACCGGTTAGAGTGATAGAAAGAAGTGAACCAAAGACAGTAATGGATGCCATTATTTTATTATTTGATTACTTTTGAAACTACAATGTGTCATAGGAGAGACCGTTTTTCATGACTTGTCAAAGGTCGCACACCAAAAAAAATTTGAAGTTGTACACACGAATGAAAGAATAAAGCAGCAACATGTGTACTTTGGATTCCTTCATATGATATTGAATACATGACTATATTATATATATTATTGACTGCAAACACATTCCATGTTTTTTTTTTCTCACCTTGATTTGCTTTTGTCCCTGCTTTTTAAAATTGTCTTGTTTGTCATTGTTTCTTCTTATCTTTGTATCATGTCATTGGTTTCTTCTTGTGCCTACCTACAATGACTTTGTTTTGCTGGTTTCATTTCCACAAAATTATGAAATACCCTAAATCACCGCAATCTACACACGCACAATGAAACCAACAATAAATATCAATACCAACTTTTTGGAATAATTCATAAAAATAATGAAACTATACTATACTATGTAACGCAATGTATTACCATATAGATGCCTTTGAGGATGCGGGTGATGGTAATCAGACATCTACGGATAAGGTTCATGTTCGTGTCCAACAACGTAATGGACGTAAATGTATTACAACAGTCGCTGGATTAGCAGATGATTTAGATATTAAACGTATTTGTAAGGCATTCAAGAAGAATTTCAGTTGTAACGGTGCTGTACAAAAAGATGAAGATTCAGGTGAAGTTATTCAATTATCCGGTGATCAACGTACCAATGTTAAGGAATTCCTAGTCGATCAAGAAATTTGTCATGCAGATACAGTTGTATTGCATGGTTTCTAAACACACAAAAGCGAAACTACAAAAAATGTTGCATGTTGGAAAAGTATCCCACGAGAGAAAAGATTCTATCTTTGTTTGTGGTTTGGATCCGTTACTTTTTTTGTTGGTTGGGAAAGAAAAACCAAACAAGTCCAATCCATAATAATAGTAGTACTACACACATAAAACAAAACACCCATGTCTTTTTATTCTATTTAGAGAAAACGACCCATGATTGAATTTCAATACTTTTTTTTATATTTGTCGAAGAGTTAATTTGATCTTTCGTAGAGGATTCTTGATTCTCTCCGACAATAGTAGGTTTCTACATTTGGATAATAGTTGAATGTTCACATCATTGACAATGTGGGCCCAATCCATTCCTACCATAGCAGAAGAAAAATCCTCACCAATATCTTTGCCGCTACCGTTATCGTCAACGCTGCTTTTTCGTCTTTCAAGATTTATCTTCTTTGCATCACGAATCGAATTATCAATCTGATCAATAATCCATTCAGCTTCATCTTCCCCTAGTGATGCAGCATTGCCAGTGTCGCTATCATGTACTGCCATAGACGCAAGTTTCACAAGATCAATGTCAAACCCATATGGACTTTTACGAAAATTCAAAATACCAGGAGAAGTAGATTCATTTTCCTTTTCTTTTACTTTGTTGTCTTGTTGGATTTCACCAATTCTCCTTTTTGGAGTAGTAGTAGTAGCAGTAAAAAGAGTAGTAGTTGTTGTTGTATCATCCATCGATGGAATTTTGATCTCACCTCCAACTTGGACAGATGCACCATTATTAGGAAGAAATCCATAATTGTGTAAACAATTGAAATCTCGTGTTTCTTCACCATAATCAATTAAAATTTCTTCACCAGGATCAAGTTCACGTTTGGATCGTACCACAAGAGAATACGATGATATCAAATCATCATTGTTGTCCGGTTTGTCCTGATTGTTGTTATGATGATTTTTTGTGCTTCGTTCTAATTTGTAAGATGCATTGTTATATCCATGACTTGCATGATTAATCATGTCAAATCCTGGTACCAAAATACAACAACTATAATATGGAGTAATATTATCATCATCATCATTATCCATTTTTGCATCGTCGTCCTGGAGGTTGTTGTCATCCAGAACCACACGACACATACGTGTATTACACAAATCTAAAACATCATCCAAAGATCTTGTGGACAAAATTCCTACCTTGGCAGATAAGGGAGTTTTACCTGCAGCTGATATTGTTGTTGTGAGGAGTTCAATTCTTTCATGTTGGACAAGTCGATTGACCTTGGCTTGTTTTTGAAATGATTCGATACCAGTTGCTTTGAGTGAATCATCTGACCAATGCAAAGGTAGAGAGGATCTTAATTCAATGGGATCAGGTAGAAGATCAGACCAAGCTTTTAAAATTGATTCGTTGGTATCAACAAATTCTACAAAAGCTTTGGCTAAAAGAAAAGTCCAATCTTTATCTTGTTGCTGTTGCTGCTGGTTGATGTCATGGTCATACTTTTTCTGATATTCTTCAAGGGTTGATGAAAAGATCAACTTGGATGTTGAATCTTGTACACAAGATGAGAGAGGAACAGATAAAAGGATATCACCTTGATCAATATAGTTTTTTTGTGAAGATGTTGCCGTTGTCGAATCAACACTATCGTTGTAATCATTTTCATTGTTGATAAATACACCGCGGATTCCAAATCTATTTTCTTTCAATACAAGCTTCGTAGTTGGTGTGGAAACATTGGAAACTTTCAAAAGTTTTGAAAATAACACATTTGCTGAAATATCTTTTTGAACTTTGCCAGTATCCATTACAAGCGTTAGCAACACGGTTTGTATTACTGCTGCTACCACTGTGCAGTAGCTCGAAGCAAGACCAGGAATCATGGTACCAGGCTACAACTGATGCCAACGCAGTGTAGCAAGTTCTTATTTCTTGATCAGACTCAATTGCTTACAATATTGTTAAATATGAGTGAAGTTCTGGTATGGGTTAATTCAATGTATCTACTTCACGTCTAACTCCTAAATTTTCTAAACCAGAATCACATTGAGACTCAATCTACATTCAACCCATGCATTTTTTTGTTTTCTCTCTCTCGCGTGTTTGCCAAGAAATGTCTCGGATTTTTGGATTTTTGTTGGTGTCAAGAACTCTCAACTCGGTCAACTCGGTCAACTCGGGGTCCAAAAAATGGATGCATGTCAGTCAGTCGGCCGCTCCAAGTTTGTTCATCGCCAAACAAACATGGTAACCCAAGGAAGTGAGTTCTCATTTTCGCCCTGGCAAGACAATGCTCCAAAATGACCACGTACCGTACAGACAGTTCGAAAGAGGAGAAGCATATTTGAAATGTCTAGTGTACTAAATAAATACTTTGTACTTCAAGGGTATGTTTCATTCATGTGAGACACATGTCGCCTTGGACTCAGGACACAAGACACATGTCGCTCGTGACAAGGACTTACAATTAAGAGTACCTGGTACCTGGTAGTCCTACTTGTAAACGGGGCGTACCTTGGACTTCATGTTCGGAGATCTTAATAATAAAAATATAGCGCAAAAGCGAAGTGTTCGCGGTTTCACAGCTAACCCACACCACATTATTTCGTAGTTGCTTTGCGAATGCGGCGGCCGAAACGGGAACAAGTCCAAGTTAGTCCCGACTAAAACCGCGGAACACTCGAAGTGTTCATAAATAATACAGCATAACATCTCTAATAGAAAACTGAACCAAAGTACCGAAGCCTTGAGGAATCATGACTATGCTATTGCCACCAAAAGCATCGGACGCAGAATTGACGAGTAGTCCGGTTTGTAATCAGCTTAAGAAGAAAAGAAAGAGAGTCCATTTTCAACAAGATAGCAATGGTGAAGTGAAAAAAGAAATCTTGGGACCTCTTTTAAAGCCATGTTCAGAAATGGACGAGGAAGAAAAGAGACGCATTTATTGGTCAAAACAAGATTATCAAGTGTTTAGGTCGGCACGACACATGCTTGCATCCGTAATTAAAGAAAGAGATCTGATCAATAAACAACGGAGCCCAACCGAAAACTACACTAATTCATATGTTTACACTCTTGCAAGAGTCAATGATGCATGTTACGACGTAGCTTTTG
This sequence comes from Asterionellopsis glacialis, assembly GCA_014885115.2. NCBI lineage: Eukaryota > Bacillariophyta > Plagiogrammaphyceae > Rhaphoneidales > Asterionellopsidaceae > Asterionellopsis > Asterionellopsis glacialis. The sequence continues at coordinate 60,094 of WKLE02000170.1, forward strand.
ATATAGAAGATGATGATGTTACAGAAGCAGACCTCCACCATCTTGCCAGTCATGAAATGAAGACAAATTCACTACGCGGCATTGAAAACCACCTGATACCAGAAATTTACATGCAAAAGAAGGCAGAAGCGACCATGTTGCATTCGAAATTATTTGAAATACAAAACTTGATGCAAGTTACAGATCCTGAACTGAAGGCTGATAGACTTTGCCACATATCTGAAATGTATTCTCGTCCGGCAAAATTTCTTGCAAAAGCCTTGGGCACAGTAGACGAAATAGCTGCTAAGTATGAGCTGACCGCAATACCGTTAGCTTACAACAAATCTTGGTCATTGGGATACAGCGATTTGGTTACAGTAAAATTTCCTTCGACGGCTCTACAAGCTCAGCGTTTTGGCCCTATACTGTTAGTTTAAACTAAGAAATTGCTATTGTTAGATATTATTTTGATGCAACAAATATTAACATTTTTATACTTATCAGACTATTGATCACGAAAGTGCTTATTTTTGCTTCATCACTGCTCTAAAATTGCCATATCAGCTACAAGAATAAAGTAATCCCAACACCCGTTTACCCGGTAAACAGAGCGATACCCACGGCACAGATAAATGGTTAAAAGGGCAGATGTATGTTGGAGTCGATACGGTTCCTTTTCGGTGTCCATCCAGGGTCCAGTTCGCCCAACCGCCCTTTCCCTACGAATAAGCGATACAGTATTTCAGTGGCAGCACAGCAGACGTATTTGAGTGTTGCCATACAGTACTATATACTAATATGCTGTATTCTTTTCTTATTTTGTGGTCTTAGGCTACTAAGAAAATATTGGAACCAGTCCTAGCTGCTGGTCCTTTTGAAACAAAATGGAGTAAACAAGGGGGGAGTAGATAGCAGATGAAGAAGCAAGTGTCTGAGTACCGTACTGGGAAACTAAGCAGTTCCTGAGGGAGGGAGGGCAGGCCGACGGGATGTAGTCCTAGTTCGTGATAAATCTCAAGATCTGAGATCTCGAGATCTTGATATATAGATAGTGATCTCTCAGGTATACGACTAGCCTAGTCCCAAAGATCCTAGTACTAGAGTCCTAAGAGCATTTGTTGTGTGCTGCAGTACGGGGAGAGCTAAAGGAACTGTTTGGTTACTCTAAAGAGGAAGAAGAGGAACAAACAGTTACAAAGGACGAAGCAGCCAAGAAGGACGACTAAACAAGTCTACGTAGTAAGCAAAGTCTTGTTTTAGATTGTGTTTACTTTACATCTTATTTTCCATCAGTTTCAAAGCAAAGTGACCCTTCAAATTTCTTGCTCGTTTGAGTCGTTTGGCCTTGCGTTGGTCGTCAATATTTGATGATGATTCTTCATCTTCATTGTGGGTAGTGGCATTGATTGATGTATCAATTGCAGAAATAGTTGAAACCTGGTTGTTGTCACTTACTTTCGATGGTGTGGCAGCGTTCGAGCATTCCTTACAAGGACTTTCATCATCGTCATCACTAGAAGAAGCGTACATTCCCAAGAGACCACCAATACCACTTGTTTCGTTATCGTCCTCTTTATCGTCCTCATTACCAGATTTTTCATCCGACATCTCTGCTTGGTTGTACTTTTGTTTGTTCAACATTACAGGCTTATCAATTTCTCCACCACGGTCTTTCAAGAAAAGGTAGTAGGGATTGTATTTATGCTCTGCTTTCAGAAACTCAAATTCTTTATTGTCAGATTGTTTAAGCTTTAAAAGTACTTCAAATTGAGGAACGGCTGAGGTCCGAACTGAGGTCATTCGTATAATATCATTAATCCTTTGGGAAGAGGGCTTTTGTGTCATGGATGATTTTTGAAAAATTAACAAAAAAATTCCAGTATAAGGTGTGTGCAACAAAAACAAAAAACACACTGAACAATTATGTTATAGAAACTGACAAACAAGTGTTCGCAACCTTGCTAGGAAAATTGTCCAATCACGACTAATTTTTGTTCATTTCAGTATGTCGTTCCTCTGGACATTTCCATCGTCTAAACATAAATAAATAAATTGGCATGTAATTCTTTTTTTCTGGCAGGTTGTTGTTGTTGTTGGTTCTCATTACCCATGCAAATCAAGATAAATTTTCAAAGCTCCTTCGTGGATGCATAAATAATAGTATTGACGGTCGTTGTCCCACATTCATGAACTTCAACGTTGTTTTAAAATCACAAATATCAACTTACCGTTACCATCCCATCTGGAATAAAACCAAGTTCGTAGTCAGAAAGAGAGAAGTCAGTTTCTTCCTTACCACCCTGATTATTATTTACATAGGTCTTGGCATTAGCCTTGCTACTCCCAATCTCGGGAGTTTCTGCCGTCTGAGTTAGTGAATCAATCTGAATACAGTTTTCAATTTTTAATTCATGCGATGGCACTTGACTAGAAAATATACCGCTCTCGCCACCAATCTGTTTTCTTCTCCCCTCCAAAGTATGTATTTTTGATAAAGAACCGGGAGATTGCATCAAGGAATTCCCTAGGGTTGCTGCTGAGAATTGTATTGGTGTGTCCTCTTTTACATAATTGTCATCGTCTTCTTCTTCCTCTTCCTTTAGAACAGATTGAAGATGATCATCGTCAAAGTCGTGAATTTCCATGATCTTTCTTTTCCTTGTTTTTAAAAAAAGACAAGGTTCGTCAGTCCTTGTGCCTACGAACTTGAACGAAAAAATAATCGTTGAGTCTTTTTACTATACGTTCTGATTGGTTCTTCTTGGGAAATTAATTCTATTCGTGAGCAATCAAGTTATTTTAATGCACAGGGGAGACTTGCCAACTGCTAACTCTGGACTTGGGCATTCAATGTTTCGCATGTAATCAAGAGAGCTCTCTAGAGAGAGGGAGAGGCTTATCGGCTTGCGTCGGGGGCACAGAAGCGGGTCAGGGTCAGGCTGCAGAGAGCACGGATTTGGTTGTGTTGAACTTGAAGAAGTCCCCCTTATTTGAGAGCGAAGTCCCCCTTATTTGAGAGCGAAGTAAGCGGGAATTGCCATATCTTTTACCAATAAATAAGTCCTACCTGTAGAAAGTGCGAATGGGAACTCAAGATTCATCGCCAAGATAAGAGTGGTATAGAATCTTCGAGACACTTTCTCTTTCGGTACTCCTTTACGTCGTTTTTATTAATAGTACCATGTATTTTTTATTATTGAATATTATTTTTTTCAATACAAAATTCCAGTTTTGTTAAAAAAGAAAACGTTTCCGCGAATTCCGATGAACTGTCGAAAGTACAATTGTCTAATATAAATTTGTATATCAGTATTGCTTGTACTAGCTAGAGGGACCCAATACCTGTAGATATTGTACAGTACCTGTTGTGTAAAGGTAGTACTAACTTAAGGTAACTTTTGGTAATAATAATCGTAAGGTACAGGCACCTGGTACAGGCATCTGTCTAGTCTAAACCTAACGGTAGTATTCCTGAGAGTCTGTCGAGCAAAAATGATGCAATTATTCTTCCGTTGATTGGTCCGGAAGGAAAATAAAGTTACAAAATTATGAAGCAAAAAGGAGAAATTTGAACCAAGGTGAAAAGATGAAACTGAACCATCATGTTTCAGCCAAGGTTCGGTTTATCGTGGCAATCGTGTTTTGCGAATACTATCCGTTTATCATGATCTAAGGGTAAGTGCATTGGATTTTTGCACTACGTAAGTTTCGGCAACCAAATCTGCCAATTAAGTGTTGCATCAAGACAAAAAATGCAAGTGTTCTCGTTCAAAATTGTAGTTTTCTATGTAGTAATGAATTTATTCTAAATCAGATATGTATTTCAACATGGTATAAAATCTAGGATGTTGAGTTTGCAAAATTTTTGAAGTAGAAAATGATCTATGATTTGTAATACTTTTGTGTACCGTAGCATTTAAGCGTGAACAGCAATGGCGTAGAAGTTTTAGTTCCTTTGTGGAATCTCCATTGTATCCATTGGAAACTTGTAATGCAAAGAACACGGAAGTTTTCATTCCTTTGTGAAGTCTCCTTGATACCTTATATGACAGCTTACAATGTCAAGAAAAAATTCCTTAAAACGTCAAATATCGAGTTCAAAGACTGCTCCATAGTTTTCAGCGAGTGAATCCAACTGGTCTAGGATACGGCCCTGGAATTCACTGCTAGACTTCTCATCCAATTCAACATTGGGTATCGTGATTCCAAGTGATGCAAATTGATTACATTTCTGGCGAAGAGATCTTCCCGTGTCCTCATATGATACACCTGGACCAGGTTCTAGTAAAGGCATCGTTTTATTTCGACGTGAAGATATTATTCTTTGATACATCATCCATGTAGACCATGTATAGCGGCTTTCATCTTCATCATCCTTCGACCGTGCGTATTCATACTCAGATGAAGGCCCACAATGCATCATTTTGACGCTTTGCCTTTTCGGAATACTTCTGGGTTTGGTCATTTTGGTATCATGCTTTGTTTTCGAGTCCATGATGTTTGCCGAGAGTAGTGAATGAGTGGGTTACGTTGATTTTATAGCAAAAGGACACTAACGAATATGCAAAATTATGGTTGAGATGTAACGAGTAATTTTTTTTGGTCGTGGTATTTAATACTTGATTTATTTTTGGGGACAGCAGTTCAAGAGAAGAAGTATGTGAGCACAGATGCAGTAATAATTCTCATAGTAGTTGACTAGGATCGGAACTGTACTCGCAAAGAATAATTATTCATGAGAGTTCTCTCTCAAAGAACTTCCCTGGACCATCTCTGATCAACACGTCATTTCATCCCAATCCTCGAGCGGAAGATTCAATTAACACGACCAGAAAACCGACCATCTTTTTCACAATATCTTCATACATACAGTGCTGAATCCAGATTCAGCATTATGACAATTAAAACATAAATACTTATTATTTATTGTATGAACCGAAATCTGCTCTCCACATTTATAAACGTATTTTAAAACTGATGGTACTGTATATCAATAGTGTCAAGAAATAAAAGAGAATTCACATTTTAAAATCGTCTCTCAAACCTGCAACTACTGTATAGTTGTAGTATTGAAAAAAAGAGCACTAAACTACTTACCTGTACTACTGAAAAAGATAAAGAGTTTTTGTGAATTACATATTCGATACTAATTTAGTACGTTTTATAGATTGAATCTGCATTTACACTTCATGAAAAATGTTCAATTACACGTCATCAACTTCCAGAACTTTCCCGGGGTACTTATCAACCTATAAATAAAATGACATATATATATGTCGCAGTTTTAGTCGAACTGATTTTTTCACGATGAGAATACAGGTTCAGAACGGACTCATTTTTAATATATAATAGTTGTACTGCTACATAAGCCTACACAGAGATTTTCTCCGAAATTATTTAATATGAATCGGCGCGGGGCTTATTTCTTTCTTGTATCACATATTTTTATGATTATATGAGTATGATGTGTTATAGATATCATTATTTATTGGAAGTACAGTACTTTGTAATATATAGACTTCTTGTGGAATATGTCTGACGTCATAATATCATCGTATTTTCGGTGAAAAATGATTTGGGTGCTCTCTACTACCGTCAGAGATATCGTAATATTTGATACGGGTAAATAGTCTGTATCATAAAAAAATATACTCCGTATATAATAAAATAATAATAGAATAATAATTACCGTACGAATACAGGTAGGACTAGACTACGAGTGAGTATTATACCTGTAGCCGAAACAAGGGTACAATACCTGCACAACATCCATAATATATAAAGAGAAAAACTTCTTTACTTTTCTTCATAGAGATGTTTGGATTGCTGCCACAATGCATTGTGAGAATCTCTCTCTAGAGACTACATCCGACTCATTTTGGGAAGAAAAAATGAATCTAACGCCTAAATACAAGACTGACTGTTTGCCTTTTTTTCTTCGAACAAAAGCAAATAAAACGTCCCCATGTACATAAAATTCCACGTAGTTTCCATCAGATAATCTATGCGCATTTTTTGTATCGCCTTTGATCCCGTATCGCCTTTGATTCCGTATCAGATATTTTATGTACTTTGAAAGCTTTCCAATATAATTTTAAAATATTTGTTAAAATAATTGGAAGAGAAAAGTAAATGAAGATTCAAGCGTACCACAATGAATCTACATATTCTATAATTCGAAACCAGTCTAATATAATGCATATATGCGCGAAGATTCAAACGTACAATGAATCTCTCTAGTCTGAATTTGTGCACATGATACAGAAAATAAAATTCGTAGTAGGTGATGTTGTTTGTTTGTTGCTGGTGTAATTATTGTTGGGAACACAACCCATCAAAAAGATTATATGTTTGTTCAAGGACAAGCCTCGATGATGTTTGGCAAGTACACCACCTCTACTAGACACTTTCAAAATAGGTTGTGAGAGGAAGAAAAAACGCGCTTCGACATTTCAAGTACTTTATAGCTGAAAAGATTACAACGCAACAATTTCCCTAATATCGATCTATCAAACAAGATTTCTAAAGTGCGGCATTGCATGCTGAACTTGTCTCTGCTTGCTTTCAGTCGCAAATACTGTAGAACCTATTGTTGTTTGATATATCAACCGGAAAATAATGATTCATTGTACACAATACTATACCTGTGTACGCAAATTTTCTCATTTTAAAATAATTATCATGTTTGTTACTACATTTTCTCCTGTACAGGGACAATGACATTAGGATAATACTAACTAACTACAGAGTGTAATCGTAGTGTACTGTATTTGTTTCATTTTCTTTGTGATCCTATGTTCATCCTTGTTTAGCATCGACACCCTTCTTTTCTAATTCTTCCAAATGCAGATAAGTGTTACCATACGGAAGAAATTCAGTTAAATGTTCAGTTGCTGTTTCATGGATAGATTCAGCCTTACTTTTGATGTGCGACTGTTCATCGGCAGTCAGATCGGCAATGTACGTTGCTGGGTTACCACCCCATTTTTGTCCAGAGGGGATACGTGCATAGGCGGGGACGACGGTACCAGGTTCTAAAATCACATTGGATTCCACGATTGCACCTTCCATCACTGTACATTTGTCTCCAATCTCTACCAAGTCATCAATACGGCAACTTATCAATACAGATCCTGCACCTACACTCACATAGTGTCCCACGTGTGTTGTAGGGGGGAAACCAGTTTCTAATTCTTCCGTTTCACCCAAGGTTGTCACAACAGCACCATCTTGAATGTTGGAGGAAAAACCAATCGTAATACCATGAGAATTATCAGCACGTACAACAGCCTTATACCAAACAGATGATTCATCCCAATTGGTAACATTGCCAATTACGGATGCAGTTGGTGCAATGAAGGTATCATTCGTGACAAAGGGTTTGGAACCTTTGAATGTTACCATGGGTCGATGTCTTGTAAAAATCTACAATACCATTAGCAGGGACAACGAACCAAAAATAATTTACAATCGCAACAGAAATAAACGTGTCCGTGAGATATGAAACATAATAATATAAAATTGTGGCAAGCCATGGCTATTTGTATTATGTGAGACGCGACTGCTATGTCAATGTGCGTATTTTAAGCTTTATGTCTGACACCCAACCGGCGTACGAAACATACTGAATTCTACGTAAACTGAATGAACCATCGCTGGTTCTCGTTCAATATCATCGTCTTACCTCAACACCTCCAGCTTCCTTGAGGGCTGCACCCGATTCACGCAAAGCACGCCCCATGGTGGCTTTAATAGCCTTTGAAGTCATCTTGTGCTTGATAGTGTGAAGTGGTAACGCCTTGAGAACTAAACTACAACAACAAGGTCAAGACCTTGTGCTCTCTCTCCCCGTTGAGCTGAGAGCTGCTCAGGACGACTCTCTCTAGCTTGTTTAGCTAGACACTCTCGCTCTCAGCCGCGTCGCTCCAGACAGAGATATTTTCACGCGCACGAGAGCCAATCCACAGAAGCGACTGCCGGCTCTGGTGGATTGTTGGAAAAAATGAAATCTTTTTCGCGTTGTTCACGCGCACACACGTCACTATTGAAGTTATCTCTAACCTTATATTAAAAGAATGAGTAAAATATGAAAACAGCAGCCGTCTTTGGTGGAAAATCATGTTTTTCGGGCTTTTTCTCGCTATCCTGCATTCATTCAGTGTTTTGGCCTTTCGTTGGACAAATTTTGTTGCTCGTGACAATCTCCTGAGCATTCTTTATTTTTTAGTGGCATCTACTCTACTAGAGAGATTCAGGCTGCCGTCTTTGTTTCTCATTCCCGTCTTGCCAACAAAGCAAAAAAGACAAACACACAGAGATAGAGACAGAGATGTCATCGGCGTCGTCCATAATGAGACCTCCCCGTAGTGGAAACAAAGGAGGAACAGGACATCAATCACGCATGATTCCAATCCCTGTAGTTGTTTTGTTATGCTTGGCATCGTCTTTAGTTGGATCCATGGTAACAAATGCAATTCAAGTAGAAAGTTGCAATGAAAAATGTGTCTCCCAAACACCTCCAAATGAAATTCGTGCCTTGGTAAATGCATCTCAAAAACACTACCAACAAGCAACAACACAACATGAAATTCATTCACCAAAAGATTGTTTAAAGGTATTAAAACAAGATTATCCAAACAAGGATTGGACATCATTTGAAGAATACATTCATGTTAGTCAACAACAACAACAACAGGAAGAAGAAATAACTACTTATAAAAGAGAAGGAAACGTTATAAGAGTACGAAGGGGAACGATAAGTCAAAATAATAATAACAAGCAAAATGGAGGTGGTGGTGGATTGTTTTCATCCTTCACAGGAAAATCATCCCAAAAGCGATTGCCACAAACAATGAAGCGTTTTGTAGAAGGTATGGGGCGTGTGAAAAAGAGGGACTTTATTGAAAAGTTTGATACAGGTGGACCAATGGATTTGAGAAAACATGGTAATGACGAAATTCTAATGTTGTATAATAGACGTGATGCCATGCCATCGGATAGAGCACTGGCACAGCAAGTTGAAATGGGACCCAATGATATACCCTTATTAAGCCCCGAGGAGGCCACTGAAAACTGTCAGTACTTGCACATATTGAATCAAGCTGCAGATAACAAACAACGGTGTTTTGCTTATATACCTGGATACGAATCTATGATTGTTCAGAATTGGATGAGATTTGATGATGATCCTAAGAAACATTGGGCACCATTAGATACAACCGCACCATTGCATTTGGCAAGTCGTGCAAAATTAGATAAAGGGAAAGAAGAGTTTGAACCACCCGCAAGGAAACGATTTATTGAAATGGGGAGAGAGTTTGTTGTCCAATATTTATCGCGGTTAAAAGAAGCTCATGATTACCTTCGACCACTAGCTAATGCTGCTGCAACAGATGAAAACAGTGTTGTTGTCATGGTTTGTAATCATGGTCAATCCGAATTGTTGATGAACTTTGTCTGCGCAGCCAAATCACGTGGACTCAGTACTAATCCTATTATTCTTTTTGCTACCGATAAAGAAACAGATGATTTGGCAAAAAGTTTAGGATTAAAGTCATACTATGATGAAGAAACATTCGAAAAGTTGCCATCTAAAGCAGCACAATCTTATGGTGATTTAACGTTCGCCTTAATGATGATGGCTAAGATATATTCTGTACATTCGTTGGTATCCATGGGATACAATGTTTTATTCCAAGATGTTGATATGATTTGGTATAAAAATCCATTGACCTTCTTTGAAGACACATCCTTACCTACCTACGACTTTGATATGCATTTTCAAGATGATGGGTCACGCCAAGTACGGTTTGCTCCCTATTCGGCCAATTCTGGATTTTATTATATTCGTAATAATCTACGAACACAAAATTTCATGGAATCCTTTGTGATGTCTAGTCACTTGGTTTTAACAACAAGAAGTCATCAACAAACAATGATCCAATTACTAAACGAACATTCGTCGTTGTATGCACTTAAAGTCAAGGTGTATAGTAATAGAGATACGGATTACTTCCCTGGAGGGTATCATTACCACATGCAAAAGGCATGGATGAAAGACTTTTTAAAAGGTGAAAAGGAAGACCCACTTATCTTTCATATGTGTTGGACAGAAAATAAAGATAACAAATTGCTATTCTTACGTCAAATGGGTGAATGGTATGTTCAAGATAAATGTGTTGGTTCCACTGCCAAAGAGATTACAGCTGCTACGTCAGAGACGCAAATAGTTAGTATATGTTGTTCTGCAGAACCTTTGATTAGTTGTCATTATCGAGACAAACCAAGTAAATTTCCATGCACGGATAGTCCACCCATTGATAAAGGTGGAAGATCCTTTTGGTGATTTTTCCGGAACTAATCAAATCATATTGCTATCCTATCCTATCCTATCCTATCCTATCCACATTTATATATTATGCTTTTTCGTAACATTATAGAATGTGACTTTTATAAATTATGTATGCTTTTTTTTTCACTGTTTTTGTTTGGAACAAAAGTCCACGTACACCCGATGAACCAGCTTGTGATCTGAGCAACGACTCGTCAGGCAGAGGACACTACCCTGTGTCTTTACCAGTACACCGACTGCAAAACCATTGCCAAGAGACAAAGATTTGGTATTCTACAAATGTATAGGATGTGCACATTGGAGACCTCGCGATCGCCTGAACATAAACTTCATGTCTCGTTGATCTCACTAGATTATTTATTTTATTATGTAGTACATGCATGAATTTTGATTAAAAATGAAGTTCTCTGATTCTGAAGTCTACTTAGATTTTACTGCAACGATAGAAATGCCTGGTCTCCGTTTTTGAATTCAGTTATCTGCCCCTTGCTGTTGCTGTTGTTGTAACAACAAAGCTTGTAATCTTTGCAAGCTTTCTACTTGTTGCAAAGTATTGTTCCCTTGTTGACTTCCAGCCAACTGCTGAAGTAATAGTTGCTGGGTATTCAGAGCATCGAATTGAGTCAAAGCTGGTGCCATAGGTACTACAGCTGAACCAGCCTGAACAGAAGGGATCCAAAGTGCGTTTAGGCCATTAGGAAGTGTTAAGCCTCCTCCTGGCATGTTAAACATTGACGCTGTTTGTGGTAATACAGCAATTTGTGGCTGAGTTGTAAACGTGCCAGGAGCAGCGGTAAATAACGGGTTTCTTGCCAGAGCTGCTGCTGCATTTGCTTGCCCTCCCAGTGCGGACAGGGTGAGAGCATTTTGGAACAACTGTTGTTGCTGGTTTTGTTGCATTTGTTGAGCAGCAGCTTGCACTAAGTTTGGATTAGCAGATGCAACTGATGAGTTAATAATTGAAGGCAAAGCACCAGTAGTGTCAGCTTTTGGCTGTGTTGACTCAGGAGATGCCAGTGCTCTCTGTACTTGTTGCGAGGAGGCCTTTTTTTCTTCAGCTTCTTCAAGAATCTTCTTCTCTTCAGCAGCTTTTTGCTGTTGTGCTTTTTGTAGAGAACGCTTCTTATTGAGAGCCTCTTCTCTCAGCTTCTTCCTGTTCTCTTCTTGTTTTTTCTTGTTCCAACATTCTAAATTTTTCTTATATTCGTCACGCTTGGCGACTTCTTCGTCGACGAATTTTTGCTTTTCTTCCTTTGGGGCATTTTTCCATGCAACTGAAAGTAGCTTCGATATATCACCATTCTTCAAGCTTGGGTCGCTCTTCTTCATGGCACCTCTCTTTCTATTCGACCAGGCAAAGAAAGCAGACATGGGACGTTTGGGTGCGTTTGGGTCTTTCTTGTAGGAATCTTTAGACGCAATCTTCCAAGGGCCCTTGTATGTTTGTTTTTCAGCTTCATAACGTTCCTTGTCTTTTCGTGCCAACTCATCCCATTCTTTCCGCTCGTCCGGAGGAAGATTCTTCCACTGCTCAGATACAATCTTTGCAACACTAGTTACCTGTAAGGAAGGAAGTCAATAAGAAAGTGACGAAATCAAGGTGGGTTTTAAAAAATAGATCAATCAAAAGGATAAAACAATTCTCTGGCGAGATCGTAAAATCAAGGGCTTGAAAGAGCTTTTTACAGCTAAATAGGGTCAAAGTGAAAATCAAACAAAGAAAGCAATTTACCTTTTCAGTACTTCCTTCTTTCGCAAGTTTCTCCCTAATCTCGGGATGTTTCGCAGATGAAAAAAAGATAAAGGCAGACTTGAATCGTTTGGGAGCTTCCGGAGGTTTTTGACTCTTTCTACTTTTCTTCCTCTTCGTGGCAACACTTGCTGCCGGTTTCTTTTCTGGTGCCTTCTCCATGCTGATTCCTTTATCACCTTAAGTCTTCTTGTCTTTGTACTGGATGTAAATTGATTTCTTTGTCACGGCAAGTCTTCTTGTCTCGGATGAATGATTTTTTATCGTGGTCTTAATATTTTGACTGGAGTGCTAGCTAGTAAAGAGGCTGGTGCAAAATAATACTGCGGTGATGTGGTATTCAGAGAGAGACGACAGTTCAGAGTATTTTGCAATTTTATTTTAGGACGCATACTAATCTATAGTACTTGTATAATACTTGTACCTGTACCAGGTACTTGTAGCGCACCGGCAGATGTTATCAGGAGTTCAACTTCCAGTTTTCGTGTACACACTCTAATTTCAAGTGTACTTTTATACTGTGAAACTCAGTGTAGTCCGAGTACTAGCACTCTAGGGAGATTACCAGGTATATGGCTAGAGCATTTAGACTAGAGGAGAAAGAGGACTTTCCTACCACATGCTGTACCAGGTACCTCAGCTGGGATGCCAACTGATACCCACTCTAACACGATACTATAACTAATGGAAAACAGTTTTGAATATTCTGTGCCGGCTTAGGTTGTACAGAACTCTATTATCAGAAAGGTGTACATGATGATAATAGGTAAATTAATTAACGATCTACGGAAGTGCAGTGAAATGCATCATCCACAGCCTACTCTCTTGGACACTACCACCTATGATGTACCTTACCAGGTACGATCCCAGTACAGGTTCTACCCAAGTAGGACCTTTAGTGTGTGCCTTTAAGACGCTCAGGACCGCTACCAACTAGGCTACTGTAGTACAGCTACCATATATAATGGTACTCCCACTCAAGTACCGATACTTACTTGTTCTTAGTACACTAAGTATCATATCGTAAGCATAGACTACTATCAGTGTATGTACACCTTGAGTTTTACTATGTAATTTTTCAAGAGCTACTTAGGTCACATTTATTGATACTGTACCTGGTACCAGGAAAAATATTTCCCAGTTCACCGACTACCCTTTCAATGCTTTGACGTAGAATTCTGATACTTACAAATTTACCGGTAAAAAATGATGAACCAGACCGTACAGGTACCTGGGACGCACGGTACCAGGTACATTATTCCTGTTAGTAGGAATACTAGGTACATTGTGCCTGCCATTTTCTGTACTAATTGAATACAGCAGGATTATTTATCTTGGGGGCCAGTAATTCTAAGTTGGATATCTCTACTACCCCTTGTAGTGTGCTTTATTTTTTGTGTACATTCTACTACTACTATACAATATTAGTAACGGCACTCTGAAAGAATAGTTCGTTTCATGCTAATCATGCTACCAGGTAAGTGGGTTGGAAGGCAAGGCGCCGATCCAAAACTCAAAGAGCCAGCCCGAATCAAGTGACAAAAAGAATTCTGACACGCACAATCGCCACCTTGACTGCCGGCTAGAAGGTTTGACATCAAGTAAGGTGGAGTCGTCTTGAGTCTCCCATGCAGTGGAGTATCGAAATGAAACTCACTACAGTATTCTTTTTCTTGTATTTGTCTTGTAAAGACGAAAGTAGTATTGGATTTTTATTCTAGTGGAATCAATAAAAAATTCTTATATAATTGGGACTATTTAAGATAGAGTGAACCAAATAGCGCAAGTGAATTTTGGGTTTGGCGCGGTTTGGAGTACCAATTTGCGCTGGTCTGCTCTATTTGATCCGGGCTGAATTTTAGGAGCCCTCCAATATAGCGAACACTGGCCATTTCCGATGCTATCGGGCATTTTTGTGATAGTACAATGCAATATAGTTGGAGTCCTATAAAAGGAGGCTGTAGTTTAGCAGGAATAATAACGAACACTGATGATCAATCCCGATTTTACTACTCCTAATTGGTAAAAGCTGTTTCAGTCTTTACGGGTAAACCTGTTTCAGACTTTTTGGGTATAGCTGTTTCAGATTGTAGAGAGTTATCATTATTCAGCTTTTACGTGTACACAATATTTGCTTTTTCATACAAGATGGGAAACCACCTGTGTTTTTTTTATTTTTTAACACATCATGTATTAATAAGGACTGTAAATTATTTATCCATAAGAAATTTATTTTCACGATTACTATTCATAAAAAGCCCCCCATTGGTAAAAAAAAGGGAAACCCTGAAAACCTGTAACGAATGGTTTGCACCCCAAAAAAGCTTTCGTCATTGTCTTTCCATTCTGTTCTGTTTCCCCTGCTGTTCTCAATGCCTCGAAGAACTCCTATACTCAACAACAAACCATAACACCCTGTAATCATTGCAAGATATTGATTGATCATTGGGTTTGGGTTTTGACTGCTTTCACTCTAGAAGCTATATCAGCACATATGAACAACCATCACCAGCAAATGTTGTTGTTGTTGTTGTTGTTCATCAGAAAGGACTTTCTGGTCACTGACGAATGAAATCTG
>WKLE02000174.1:0-26333 GCA_014885115.2 Asterionellopsis glacialis
TGGATGGGTGGTCAGACTTTTGTAGCAACTGGTGTGGGTTTCCACTCTGATGCAGTTTGTTTTGTCAGAGTAGTTTCTGATGTTGCGCATTACTTCCTTTGGAAATTTATGAACTTTGTCAGTTGGAACAACCAATAAATAATGATTGATTGTTGGGTTTGTAAAAAATATATTATTCCAAGAGTCATGACACAATCAAACAAGATGAGTGATAAAAAAATCACTCCTTCTCCAGCAAAAAAAAGAAAAAAAACCTATATCATTGCAAGGGTAGAGACACCTTTACCTATGGCATGTCATCACTTTGACAATTATAAAGTAGAAAGCCCACCTTCAACTCCAGAAGTGCCAACTAGTTTGAAAGGACTATGTAGTGGCCACACCTTGCAGTTTCAAGCCAATTATGTATGTTACTGTGATCCTGAAATGGAAGGAGAAAAGGAAATGATCTGTTACAAGTGTGAATAAGGTTGTGAGGAGTGCAATTGTCATTGGGAATTGATTGAAGATGAATTACTGATTTTGATGATGTGAATGGTGGTAAGATAGGAACCAAATCAATTAGATTTGTTTGTTACAAATGGTACTACATTCACAAAATCTTTGGAGATGATCTTGACGGTGGTAACAGGGTCATGTTACCAAAGTGCATTGTTGACAGGATCCATGAGGTTTATAGCATTGCAGAAGGTGAGGAAAAATGTGTTCTTTCATCAGACAGGGAAAAAAATAATGGTAAGGGAAAGGGGAAGAGCAAGATTTAGAAGATTAGTGTCAGAGAAGGAGAGGAGGCAGGCCAAGTTAGTTATAGTGCAAATAAAAATAGCAAGAATAAATTTATTTTGTTGCTAAATAATATATTATAATGTTCTGACATTTGTTCTGAAGATAAGTGGAATCTTGTTTTTATTGCTACTACAAGAAGAATTGTGTTTGGGGCAGGAAACACACCAGAAGATTCCATCTTAAAAAAAATGGTTATGGTGCTGCCAGAGGAAACTATTGATTTTATAAAAATGTTCTACCAACAGATTAGAAAGTAAATGCATTTGATTGGTTTATCAATCTTTGGTTACTTCCTTTATTTAGAGTTTGGTAAAAAAAGAGCCGATGGCTTGATGTGTTTCTGGTACAAATATTATGTACAGATTGTGTGGATTGGAGCTGAGCCAAATTTTGGGTGTGCCAATCCAATGGGCGCCAACTCCTAGAGAGGCAGTACATTATCCAGAAAAATTCTTGAAACAGTGCAAAAGGTGCTGTACCCCCAGAACAAGATCTTACTACAGTATTGCCCATGCTTACTATCAAACTTACATGGTAGCAGGTACGTTTCTGGTAGCTGCCTTGATTGCACAATAAAGCAAATTTAATAATTGATACTGGAGATATATCATCAATTCAGTATAATTTTGGTTGTGATGGTATTGTTGTTCAACCTGAAGAATCAACAGAATACATTGTACATGTAACATCAGAGGATTTCTTGTTTTGGTACAGGGAGAATCTTTGTCATTGTTCCCTTGGTGGAAGTGACAATTACTAATTTATTTAGGCTACATGAATTTATGATAATAAATGTATTAGCATCACACTTGTACTTATCTTTATTAGCACAAGACTTTTCCTTTCAAACAGCTTAGTTCAATCCAATCAGAATATATCACATTAATGACATTAAAAAAAATTTAAAAAAAAATGAAAATTACGTGTTTTTTTTATATTAGCCCACCCCCCTGTGGATTTCTACATTGATGCAATGACAAGTCAATTTGAGGAAGTACAAAATATTTGTTTCGACAAGTTTATTTTTATTTGCATTAATTCTTTACTTTGGATCAACAATTTTCATGGATAAATATCAAAGATCAACTATAGTACTTAAGACCGTAAAGTTATTCATTCTCAGCTCTCTTCTTGCTCATGCATCACTGACTGAGTTTGTTGCAGCAGCCCCAGATAATGATAATGCCTGTGGTGCTGCCAATATTGAAACCTGCAATCCAGTTCCTTGGAATATGGCTGGTGCCACTTCTGAAGTAGATGGACCAGTTCCTCCAGGCAAAGGATGCATAACATAAAATGGGTGGTGTAGTTTTGGTGTTATTGTTACACAAAGTATTTGGTATAAGTTTACAGCTGAAAGTGAGTGTGTCAACATCTACACTAATAATACAATTGACATGCAACTTGCCCTTTGGCAACCAGGTAATGGTTGTGATGACTTTTCTGCCTTCACACTTGTTGCCACAAATGATGACAAGGGTTACTATAATTTTGCTCCCTTCATATCTGAAGCAGCTGTTTCACCTGGCACTGAGTAGTTGTTTCAGTTAGATCCCTTTGTGAATCCATGCCAAGAACTCATTCAGGGTGAACCTGAAGTTGATTTGGGAGACTGTAAGTCTTGTATCATCAATGACAAAAATGATGTCACTGACTACAATTTCATCAAACCTTTCATTACTTTGCCTTTAGTTTGTGGTATTGATAGCGTAACAAGGCCCACACCTACTTGTACTTGAACAACTGATATACTGGAGATATCTCATCAAAATTCAGTATGACTTTGGTTGTGATGGTATTGTTGTTCAACCTGAAGAATCAACAGAATATATTGTACATGTAACATTAGAGGATGGTTTAGTATCTGCAGTTAACAGCACATTTGTTAAAGTTGTGGTTTCTTGTGGAAAAAAGAATGACAAAGTTCTTATCTGCAAAGTCACTCCAGGAGCGGAAAGTGATGAACAGAGACAAGAAATATGTGTGCCAAAGCAATCCGTGGAGAAACATCTTACCAAGAGGAAGTTATGTGGGACCTTGTGAATTGGAGTGTGACACAGAGTCAGGCCCTTTTCAAGCCTGTTTGAGGTAAGGGGTGTGCAGAGGAAGTGGATTCGTACATTGGTGATAATTCTTGGTTTCTCTCTTTTTGAACAATTGGAACTCATTTTTGTATGTTTCTTCCCCTCGTACGACATTCGCAGCTTCCCTTGAAGCATTTCCTTTCAGGTATCTGTTGTTTTCGACAACTTTTGTAAGGAGCCGTAGGTGTAGTGGGGGGGGCGGACTGTTTCAATTTGTGTTGGTATTGTGAGTATCATGCTGTACGGTATATATTTCGGAGGAACGATCTATTTCATTGTTTTATTGCTCCAATCGGGTAAGTAGTCGTTGTTCGGGAATAAAATAAAATTTACCTATTGATACATAACATACGGAAGTGATCTTTTTTGTTTTTTGTTTTTTCAAATCTCTATAGTATGTGTTTTTAGATTTCTATAGTATAACGATAATGTGTAGTAAAATAATAATATAAAGACCCCAACCCAACCCCTATGGTAATGTAATGTAATCAAGATTGAGATAATGTCACCTCTCGTTTGGGTGCTTATAATTCTTGCAAGGAACATTTGATGGGAAATTCAAGTGGTCCTTCATTGGTGACAATAATGGTACATGATCCACAATTGGCGTATCCGTAGGGGATTTCAATAATTCCTTGAAATCCTGATCCATCATCCGTGTAAACTTTAAATTTTTGTCGTGCTTCACCAGGTCCCTGTAAGACTTCCACCTTGACATAACATGGCATACCATCCGTCTCAATATCGACTTGTATATTTTGGACCTGTGGGTTGGTAAATGTTTGTGTCAAGATGGATTTCCCTTGGATTGTTTTCATTCGTCCAGGTGGGGCATAGACACCATTACCATTTTGTCGTAACTGAGGTTCATGAGCCGAGCCGGTGGATGTTTCAACATGAGCTGACATGGGAAATTCCAAGGGACCTGTATTTTGAACATCAACGGTATTGGAATATAGGGTAGGATTGTAATTTTTGAAATTGACACGCAAAGGACGTAAAAATCCATCTTCACTGTAGACCTTCATTTGACGTGCGGTATTGTCGGGGCCATTCCATATGTTGACCTTGGCATCAATGGGAGTGTAGGGATCTTGAGATTGTAAAATGACATCGGAGGAGCCATCACCATAACCACCCCAACTCGAAGAGTATGTTTTACGTGAATTACCCTGAATTAAACCATTGGTACTGGAGACCGAATTTTGCCACCACGATGTTCCTGTACGTCTATTTTGTTCATGCCAAGGTTGTTGCTGTTGTTGATAGGGATCTCGGCTTTGTTGTTGTTGTTGATTTCTGTAGTTTCCACCAATTCCTGGTTGATAATTCCGTTGTCCACCATAATTAAAATTAGGACGATATGGTTCATAAAAACTTTGTTGCTGTTGGTGCGTAGGAGAATTCCGTCCCTGTTGCATCAACTGTTCCTTTTGCTGATAGGCTGGATGATGTTGACGTGAGGCGGATGGTTGATACGGATCATACCAACGTCCTCCTCCTTGTCCAGCACCTAGCTGATCTTGTTGATCTTGAATTCGTTGTTGATGAGCATATCGTGGTGCTCTTCCTTGACCGTACGGTTCGTACCATGAACGACTGTCTTGTTGCTGTTGCTGCATCTGTTGCTGACCACCACCGCCACCACCATTATCATCACGAGCTCCTCCCGTAGTTTCGTAGGATGAAAAAGGAACCATGGCCGATGTTTCATCTGACGCAAATGGATCTAAATTTACGTTTTCAAAAGGCATGTTAACATTTTCAAACGGATTAGGATTATTCTCTCGTACACCGACACGAGGACCATTGTTATTATTGTTGTTGTTGTTACGAAAGGCACCCGAGAATAACACCGTGCCATGAGTCGTAGTTTTACTACTCAACGGGACAAGAAACGCATTCACCTTGCAGCCGCCGGTATAGAATGGAGACGAATCCACAATGAGAATTAAAGTGACAACGCAACATGACGTAACGACCGAGGCATGTTTCATGATTTGCAAGGAGAAGGACGTTCGTTGTCTTGTCTCTTGCTATGCTTGCAACAGATCCGAAAGCAGCAATGGAACGAAAAGTGTACGAACACTGTTTGGTTGTAATGTTTTTTAGATCGAGAAAGATTATCTCGAACTAATAACACTAATAACAGTGTTTTTGATTTTTTTTTTTTTTCGTGTGCACCAAAAGAGTTACAAACGAGAAAGCTCTCTTCTTGTAGTAGAGATGGAACTCAAAAAGGTTGACGACGTGTTGACCTTGCTTTGTATCTCTCTATCGTTCTAAAAGTAGGGAATGTTCTTTTTTTTTAAAAACTTCGTTTTTATGTAGCTCGTACAAAGGACAGATGTCTTCAGTCCCGGGCATGTGTTTCGTGTCTCGAGCCTTTCCTCCAAGATGTTTCTGATTGGCGAACATGACAGATGTCGGTGAATGACGTGGCGTAGTCACAATGGATGTAGTACGTCAGCTGTTATCGGTATTGGATTTTGTGTTTTTGGATGGGTCGTACGTATGGTACGGTACGGTACGGTTGAGTGGTGCTGGCTGACATTGTCACAAGAGTCTGGTGTCTTCCGCCGACACAAAACAGAGGTGTGTCTGTCTTTTCCCCAATCAAATAGACCAGTCGTACTCGTACTGTATTTTAATAATGTCAAACTCAAAAGTACCAAGATGAAGGAGATGTTCAACTCCAACCTTAGTTAGAGAGTAAGAACCTTGCATTCACAAAGAGTCTAGAGCTAGAGCCATTGATGTCACTTCAACTTACGGGTTCTTGACAGTAACAGGTATCAGTAGTGTGACGCACAAACTTTGACAACCGACAGAGCCTGCCGTACCTCGAACGGCTGTCTCCTTCTTTCTCCTTTTTATTTTTAGAGATACCTTTTTTTTTAAAAAAAAAAGGAACTGATTTTCCCACCTTTGTTGAAGTTTGCGAAGCATGAACAATGACATCACTTGACATCATCTGGGACTCTAGTAGAGACTGTCTATCAAGAGTCCAGGGATGACAGGATACTGTATCTCCAACACCTGCATCATGTGTGGAACTCTAGACTAGCTATGATGTCTCCTCCCTTGTTACAATTTTCTCAAGTGCAAAGGGGCAAAAGATAATACTGTCCTTTTTAAAAGAGACTGGACAAACGTATACAATGTTGTAAACAAATAATATAATTTCTTATTTTTAAAAAAATGTCTATCTTTTCACAACGCCTGTTTACCAACCAAACCATCCATCCATCCTCCACCCATATACACAATATTCATCATCCCTTGTTCTTTCTTACACAATAATAAAAAGATAGACTTTTTTTCTTCTCTTGATGGAACTACACAAACTACTCTTGGATACGATACCCCCGCCCCGCCCCCCAGAACTTGATGAATTGTTCTTCCTATCTTGATGTTTTTTTTTGGGAAATCTTGATCTTGGAAAAATGTATATAATATTATATAGAATAATAAATTTGAACCTGCTTGGCTTTTTCTTGACAAACACACAACACCAACATACAACAAAATACATTATTATCATCCTCGTCATTTGACTAGAGACAGATAGCTTGGTATGATAATAATGAATAGTGCTGTTCTTGTTGCTATTGTTGTGACAAGAGAGAGAGAGAGAGAGAGAGAGAGTCTGTTACAAGCAAGGCCACTTTCAAACTCCCTTCTCTCTCGTCGTACAGTACTGCCTTTACCAACGATCAGGTTGGGCACTTCGTATAGAACGGCCGTATCCATTGTAATTGCCACCGTATCCTCCATTGTAATTCATATTGTATCCGTATCCTTGATTGTATCCAGGTTGTTGGTACTGTTGTTGATAGACATAGTTACCACCTTGGTTGTATTCGTCATAATATCCATTGTAACGATTGTTATTCATCATTCCTCTAGCACCACGGTTGGGTGAATAGTATCCGTTATTGTTCATGTTGTAATTACGACTATTGACACTGTTGTATCCATCATAGTCGTAATTGTTATTACGTCCATACATGCTGTTATTGTTATTGTAACGTGTCATTTGACCATTACGTGTACCAAAACCATCATTGTCATAATAGTTACGTCCATAAAGGTTATTATTGTTGTTGTAATTACGATTCATGAGACGATTACGGTTATTGTTGTAGCCATAGCCATTGACATTGTTATTGTAACCATTGTCGTACATCATGCCATTATTATTATTATAACCGCCGTAACCATTGTAACCTACCTGTTTGCCATATCCATTGTAGCCACCTGCACGGTTATTGTACATATTGTTGTTGTACATGTTGTTTTGGGAGTACATTTGATCAGGACCACGGTAATTGGCTTCCATGCGGTAGTTACTGTTGTTGTTCCTGTTGTAGTTGGTGGTGGAGTAGGAATTAAACATGGAGCCACCGTTGTTTCTGGCACGGGGATTGGTGTTATCCCACCATTGAGATCTTCCCCCATTGGTCAAGGGTTGTCTACGGTAGAAATTGGTGCTTTCTTCATCGTAGTACATGTAAGGATTGGTGCCACGGTAGTTGTTCATGCTGCCGTATCCGTTCATGTTGTTGTTATTGTAGAATCTTGAATTGCGGTCCTTGTTGACAGAGGCGTAGGGAGAATAGTTTTGTTGGTAGTAACTTGACGTGTAAGGACCTTGATAATAGGGATCGCGATCTTGACGGTAGGAATTTCTTCTCATGGCTTCTTGACGCAAATGGCCTTGATTCTCGCGCACGTAGGAGTTTCTCGATTGAACGAGACCGCGGTTGTTCATGCCATTGTTGTACCCGTAGCCATTGTTGTAGCCATTGTTATAACCGTTGTTATAACCGTTCTGGTTATTGTAGCTGTATTCGTTGTTGTTGTACATCATTCCGCTACCATTGTAGTTGACACCGTTGTTCATGCGTTGCTCTTGACGTCTGTATTTTTGTTTCTCCGACTCGGAGAGAGGCGGAAAGGTTCCACGAAGGTTCTTTTCGCCGCGACGAGACCTGTGATCGTACTGATGAGACCATGGTGAGTTATTCGATCCGTACAAGTTTTGGTTCGTGCTGTATCCCACATCGTTGTAATACGCTGACAAGCATGTAGACGATGTAGACGATGTAGACGATGTAGACGACGCAGACGACTTGACACACTGCTGATTCTCATCAAGATCAACACCAACACGCGAAGGTCTTGTCACAATACTGCTTGGAGTAGGAACTACAAATGCAGTCACTTGACTACTGATTTGAGCGACACCAAGTGCCACGGCAAACAAACTGAACTTCATTCTATCGTTTCTTTCGTTACTTGATTAGGTTTGGCGTTTGGTTCGTTACTGCGTTAGTTACTTTGCTGGTGCTTTGTTTCAAACTTTAGACTAGGACTAACTAAGTAATACTCTCTCTAGGACTACTCACTGTACAGGTAATGAAGCAAGTCGACGAGAGATTCAAATCACAGACAATAAGAGAGTGAGTGAATGAGTGATATGTAGTGACACCTTTTGGTTTTTTTGTTTGAAACGGCAAGAGTCCTACACCTACAATACTTACCAGACTCAATGTAGGACTTTAGCAGGGCAGAGCAAAGTGAGAAAAAAAAGAACAAATAATCACCAGCATGCCATACATACGACGACTACACGATTATGTTATTTTATTCAAATCGCAATCCACATACCACACACACCTATTTCTCGTACAATCTACGTATAGACACCTACCAAGAAAAACTTGATTTGCACTCGCTGTGCTGGCACTTTTGGAAGGATCGGAGTGCGTGACGTGAGCGAATGAGAAAGGAGTCTCCTACTGTACACGGTCTGTAAAAACTCTCTCTAGCTAGAGAGAGGGTAGCCTCTACTAGAGTCTCCAGAGAGGCTAGTAGTTAGTCCTAGTTTCTCTCGATCGGCTTGTTACTGAGAAACTTTCAACACAAATTTTCTACCGGCTCGTCCTGTGTTGTTGAAGATGTTCTTTGTGATCCTTCCTATCGGGTCTATCGAAGGTGCAATTAACATCTGTTCCGACTGACGTGGTCCTTGTCACCTATTGCCCCTGGAGTCTTCACCTGCATCTATCAACGTTCGATCCTCCTTTTCTCTACCTACTAAATTTCTTCTTATCAACGTTGAAATACCCTAAGTAATTACATATGCAACGAATCGTACTAATTCTACATCTTTTAATTTTGATTGGAGAGAGGTACAAGTCTCCTTATTTGAAAACCAATTGCGTCATGGCAAAATCACTACTCTATGTCTCATACAAGTGGTATCTCAGACAGTACGTACTTCAGAAAAAAGGGAGACACACCACACATACCCACACAAGAGCCGACAAATAATAATAATAATAATAATAATAATAATATTGATTTATTGTATTTGAATTTGTTTCACCACCTCCATCCCTAGTGCAGTTTTTAAATTTTAGTTTACAGTAGTTAGTTTGAATCCCAACCCTAGCTCTCTAGAGTAGGGAGTGACGTTATTATTAATACGGAGTAGTTGGTTAGGCATCTGGGACCCTCTAGTTTGAATCTTTTCACTTTGTTCACAAATCTGTGTCTATATCTCTGTCTGTGTGTTTGTCGTGAAATCGCCGATAGGGCCGGGCAGACGGCACCGGTGCACTTCTCTTTTAAATTTCACTTCTTTGAGTCACAATAATATCGTACACATGTACAGAAAGCGATCCCAACCACTCCCGCGGATATGGTCAAACATGTTGTAATCTTTTACCAAAAAAATGGACACCAGTTTTAACATTAATTTTAATCCTATCCCTGAGTGGATACACACTGTTTTAGTTTGATCTAACACTACCGTAGACTCTGCCTATCAAGTATTTTCTAAAAAGTCATTTTTTTAGCTTTACGGTACTGTAATTATAATGTTTTCGTCTCTAGAGAACTACTGTACGTACCAACATAATAGATAATCTAACGGCGAAGGTATCTTCTATTCCTCTGCTGCTGGTCAAAGAGAGTCGTAGTGGGGAATGGAGTAAAGGAATCCATGTTTGGCACAATGGTTTGCAAATCTGCACTATTCGCACCAACCCATTCAGCAACACCAGGCCAAATTTGGTCCCAAGACGTAGTGGGGACTAAACGACCCCGTGACAAAACTTGAGGACTCTCGGTTGTCATGTCCGTAGGGTACTCTCCAAGAATCTTTCCTCCATTCACGCCACCACCAAACATGAAATAATTCCCTCCCCATGCATGATCGGATCCACCACCACTATTGGCAGTGAGCGTTCGCCCAAATTCAGATGCTTGAACCAAAACTACATCATTCCACCTTTCTTGAGCCACCATTTCTTGGTGGAAAGCTGTCAATCCAGCATTCACTTCTGTGAAACGACTAATTAATCTCTCTTCCACGTCCGAGTGAGTATCCCATCCTCCAATACTAAGATAAAACACATCCGCATCAACACCTCGAATTCCACGAGTCTTGATCAATTTGGAAATGATGGACAATTTTCTTTCCAAACTTGTGGATCCAAAAGACACTTCTGTTGTAGTTGCAACCAGTGTATTGTACAAAAGTTCATTCTGAGCCAAAGAATCCATCAGAGAATTCGACCATGTCTTGGCAATGAAACCACTGTGGGCAGCCGTAGCATTGTTCAGATCTCCCATGACAGCCTTCATCTCTTCCCTCGTCATGGACGCCGTATCCTGGGGCATGAATTGTCTTACCCCAGTGTTACTAATAGTACTGGTCGGAGGAGTTCCAGAGCCTGGCTTGGATGCAGCTGCGATACTGTTGGAGTCAATGGATGTCTTTCCTGGAGAAAGACCCTTCTTGGCAAGAGCATCCGCAATTCTACCAAGGATACCAGTACCGATATCCTCGTCAAATACGTCTGCTCGCTTTGCTTCTCTCTGCATACCGTTGTGCGCAAACAGCTGTGTTGGAGTTGCATCTCTGTAACCTTGCTTTGTAGAGGGTGCCCCAAGAACGCCAGTATTTGTAAAGAAGATCAGGTCATTATCATTGTACAGCTGCTGCAAGATTGGAAGATTTGGATGCACTCCAAATTTGTCACAACTCGCTTTGCCATTGGAATTGATTTCCAGGAGCGTACTGTTCAATAAATGAATGGGCGACCTTGTATTGGCATAGTGATTGTACGCATCTTGACTTCCATCTGGATGTGTATGGCATACCTTCGGAACAAGCATATTCCAACTGTCACAGCCCCCGCCAAAGAATAGGAATACAATAGCCTTGTACTGCGCTGATGTATTAGGCTGTGGGGTTACAGGTGCTGGCAATGCCTCACCGCTGAACGATAAAGCATTCGTGGTGTGATATTCTGGACTTGTCGTCATCAACTGCTGAGCTATGCGCAATCCGTCAGCGGGATTTGGTGCCGCCTCGTATGCATTCGCGATGATCTGCCGACTTTCTTGGTTGAGTCTTCCAGATGTTAGTAGAAGGGCAAGCTCATCAACAATATCAATTGCAGAAGTACCGGTTGGTTCAAAGGTTAATGTACCAGACGCTCTGTTATATGAACCATCTTGGCAACTTCCAGATCCAATATTCCATTTAGCAAAGCCTACAAGATCGGATAGAATTGAAGAATCCACAAATGAGAAAGATATCGAGTCTGTCATACTAAATACGTGATAGATATAAGATGCGATACGTACCATAGTCTTCGCCACCTGTTTGGTAGCATTCTGCGAACCCGTACTTGACCAAAGAGTGCAACCCATTGATCAGATCGATAGTCTTGGGCATGTCGAGGATTTGCGTTTCAGGAGCTACTAGCGTCGCGGAGTTAACGGGACCATCTGGAACATATTCAGGTAAGAAAAATGAAAACACTGTTTCAAACTCATGGGGCATTTGTCCAATTCGATTTTCCTAATGGTACAAAGTTGTCAAACAAGCGCTTGTTAGAATTGAAAAGAACGCAAAACAGATGCGATCCACAAGACACCTCTATCCATTACTTACCATTTCTCTGAAAACGGCCACACGACGTTCTCCCTTTTGGTTATTGTTTTTTAGTTGAAATTGCATGTTCCTCATGAAACCAATCACGCGAAGTATGGGCTCTCGCAGAGATCCATGTGCCGGCTCTACATCAAGTACGACTGCACGTGCCTCCCTATCCAACAGAATGCTTGCTACAGTAGCAGCAAGATCTCCATATTTACCGCTGCCGTATGTGTGACCGGGTACTTCATAGAGACCATTTCGGAATGCAAATGAACAAGATTTCACAAATCTCGGACTTGCATTCGAGATTCCGAAACGCTGGATAAATCGAGTACATAAGAAAGGAGCTGTGTTGTCATGATAGAAGTAGTGTTCAAGCGCTGCTTCAGTCTCGTAAATAGCATCGCGTCTGTTAGTTTCGCTTGGTACCAAACTCATAAAGTGAACTGGATTTCGAAAGGTAGCTCCAGCTGACAGATCATTACCGCCCATGAGCTGCACAGTAGACTTTGCATTCTTCCTAAAGTGCGTGCGACCCTTTTCATCCTGAATCTCAAAGATTGTGTCCATCTGATAACCGTTACCCTTCGTGTGAACTTTGAAACCATTAATTTCTGCAACTGTATAGATAGGTCCAAAACTAGCTGGGTCGGGCGCTCCAATAGTCAATGTTGACAACACTGTTGCGGCATCCGGAGGATCGGTGCTAAATTCAATGGAATCTACCACCAAAGTATCACAAATGCAATTCTTTTCTGCATCGCTTTCGCATACCCCACAATCGTTAACCTTCTGTTTAGGATAATCACCTGACCAATTGACAGTAAAGAAGTTTCTAGTATCAGCATCAACGTGCGAAACTATCGGATTATCGATTGCAGTAACGTCGTGTACAATAGCAGCCTCCCCTTCAGAGTTTATTTTGACCCTAATCCTGCACGCGGTCTTTGCCCAATGGTAGGTGTTTCTTAGATAAGATGACTGGCCATTGTCGACACGGTCGTACTCACATGCCTGGTATTAAATGATGATCCAAGTTTAAAAAAGAAATAAGTGAGAAGGGTAGATATAAACTCTCCAACGAATCAACACCTTCTGTCAACTTACCAATCTGTCCAGGGCATCGCAGCGTGCTTCCATAGTATCAAAGGTCATTCTTTCAATATCATATTTATTACTAGAGATTGCGTCAATCGTCCCTGACATCGGATTTTCACAACAAGCGGAAGTCGCAATAGGTAGGAGCGGGTTGCCACAAATAGGGCTTTTGTTGTCAGTTTCCTTATTAAGCTTCACACCATTTTCAAAGAAGGGCTGTTCTACACAAGGAGGCTGAATATACTCATAGAATAGCCCATCCACAGAAACAACTCGTACAGTATCAACTTCGCACTCATCTCCAAAACAGTTGATGTTATTTTCAATAACAAGATTCATTGGGAAAGAACACGAACCATCAATAGCTGCGCACAAGACGGAATACAATCCAGATGACTGCTCCAAAATGAATCGGTTAGCTAGGCGAGAATCGTCTTTCATAAGCTCGGGCAGAGCCGAGCTTCCAAGTAATCGATACTTTGCTCCTTTTTTGAGGAATTGTTGTTCTGGGAGATCGCTACATAGAGGGTACCCATCACCAAGATATCCTCCGTATAGATTGCTTTTTGGAAATCTGTCTCGCCACTCCGGAATAATCTTCATGGGATCGATACGATTTGTATTCCTGTCTTTAGATTCAAAATTGGCCCGAATATTTTGCCTGGTGAATCCTGTCCATGCCCTGGCGAACGAGCGGATATGCTCGTTTGTGTATGTTTGTTGGGTTCCAGGCTTCGGCGTACCATCTAAATTCAATTCGAGAAGCCCAATGGAAAAAAGTTGCATGATCTCACGAGCAAAGTTCTCATCTGCGAACTGGATTCTTTGATCTGCTTCCCAAACATACGCCGTGGATTTAGAGTTGAGATATGACAAGTTCTCAGCCATCAGAGGACTATAGCTGATCTCCCTCAAAACGTCCAAGTAATTTCCAAATGCGTTTCGTACAAAAATATCGTAGTAGTTTAGGAATGGTTCAGTGTCTTCGTCCTGACTCGAAATCGCTGTTTTGGCTATTACAAGGATTTGACTCAATGCCCAAGCCATACGCTGCCTTAATTGATCTGGTTCGTAAAGAGCAATATTGGCCCATACAGTTTCTCTTTGTCTGCCTAAATCGCTACCAGAGACCGTCTGGCGGTCGGATTTCGCGATGACGTCAAAGTCTTTACCCAATGCCGGTTCATTTGCAACCTCTCCGGGGCTTCCACAAACAACCAAGCCGGAACCTGAAGATGAAGTTGTCACACCAAAATACTCAGCAACTTGGTCTAATCTCAGTTCACTTGTAAGGTCACGGAAATCCATGCTGTCACCCAATCTTCCAATTTTCTCAAATTTTCTGTTGTTCGTGTCCCATCTCATCATTGGGTGGTTGAACGTTGAATCTTCAGGATGTGTGCTGGGGTATGTGATGTAGTGTTTACCATCCTCAGCCCACTTCTTGATGGGGTTGCGTCTATCATTTGATGCTGCAACGGAATTACCACTGAGAGAATAAAAAAATATGTTAGGTGAAATTCGCTTTTACAAAATGAATTGGTGATCTTATATGAGTACACAGGATTTCTTACGGATGCGTGTTAGGGCTTGCCCAGTATGTTAGATCCCAAACACTTAGATGTTCTGGGTGGACATGTGTCCAACAATCACTTCCAACCTCGATCTGAATGTATGCGCTCATCTCAACTTCCATGTCAGCAGCGTCACACTGAGTACTTTTTGGGAATGTAATATCACGAACGTGGGGATTTTCATCAGTGGAACTGGAAATCAGACCCGCTAGAATCGATTTAGTAGAATCTGTAAGATTTGTAGGATTTTGGCAGCCACCTGCCATCTTGGTCCACCTACTCCTGTGTCCTTCTTTCTTGCAGGGATGATCGACAGTATTCATGCCTTCCTGTGTAACAACTAAGCCTTCCATTGCATACAAATACCTCTGAGTCAAGTTCTGTAGCGCAACGATGTTTGTGCTGTTGAGAACAAATGTAGTATCTGGGATGGGGACAGATCCACATGCCGTAGGCTCGTTGGACAATATGCAAGTCTCTTCGTTAAGGAACGAGCGTGGAGCATTTGAGCATTTCGTCTTTAATCCAGTGCTTAGCACTATCGAACCCCCACCGTCAGAGATCTTGTTCTCGAGCGTATTTGTTTCAAAGCGTAGTCGAGGATCCCAAATCAAGTAACCCAATGTGTCGTGCTTACCAAACACAGGAGTATTAAAATCTTCCGACTGTTCAGGTAAGCTATTACACACCTGTTCGCTCAAGCCATTGGTTAGTATGAATCGATCGCTTTCACCATCGCCTAGATAATCATCGATGGATTGAAGGCCGTTCATTGGGAGAGGCAACGCGTTGGTTACATGAGACTCATAACCTTCAAAGTTTATCGGAGGATTTCCAATATCACGCGAAATCTCTTCACAATTGCCAAGCTCAGTTCTTAGATAAAATCTACCACCAGTGTATTGATAAGGGTTTTTGCATATTTCATAGGCAAAGGTAGAATTCCAGGTAGGGAAAAGAGCCTGTGTATCAGAATTACGCCAAATCAAGTCGGGGACAACTGTACGAGCGTGATTGTCTACTTCAAGGATATATGGACCTGCCGGGATTGATTCACCAGTTGCTGGATCTGTGGTGGACGTTTGACCCTTAACATAAACGAAACCATAAGGGTATTCGGAATCCTTAAAATCGTCGTCACGTACAAAACTGAAGCGACGCCAACGCGAATTTGCCCTACAAGGATGATCCGACCTTGCACTATTATGAGAATACAACCACCTTGGATTCGCACGCTTTCTAAAATACTCTCTGTGACTTGTTGGTGCTATCTTCATCTGATTAGAGATCCACTCTTCTTCTGAACTAGCTCCAAAAGCAGCGAGGTCGCTTTTTGTGGTCCCAAATGTACCCATTTCTAAGAAACGAGCACCAATTTCTTCCTGTGTTAGATTGTACTCATATGATGACAAGACGTAACTTTCTCCTGTTGCAGGTGTTGAAAGTTGAATTGTACACAATCCATCTTGACAGCTGATACTCCCTTCATAGAGTACAGACGAGGCATAAGAACCAGGAGCAACTTCCCAGTCATTACCATTGTAAGAACGGGCAACCGGTATAACTGCAGTCACTTCACCCTCTCCGTTAGTGATAACTTTTGTCAAGGAACACAACGTAGTACTGATCACATAGGGATGGTCCCAATGCATGATGGTACGAGAAGTACCTGGTGTGCCACACTCATTGTCATAGCCAGTAGGAGAGATAGAGGGAGTGCTAGAGGGAGCACCGGATGGACTTGCACTCGGTGAAGACGTTGGATTGGCACTTGGCGAGACCGAAGGGGATGAGGTTGGTGAAGCCGACGGTGAAGCTGAAGGCGAAAACGATGGGCTTGCACTTGGTGAGCCTGAGGGCGATGCAGAAGGATTTGCGGTGGCGACCGCCTTTGACAACTTAAAGTTGTCAACAACCAGATCCCAATTCTTGTTGAAGTCCCTCACCACTGAGTTTTTTTTAAAATAGAAAAAGTGAGTCAGTGTGATTACATGCGCTACATTTGCTGCAATAGAAGGCAGGAAGGAAAGAAACATAGACCAACTTACTGATATAGGCCTGAACGATTTTTGCATTACCAGCTGGAATTGTGAAGAAACTGTGAATAGGATAATAATACCAATGCATGTGAGCTACCAAGGCTTGTATTACGTATGGAGTCGGCGTAAAAGTGTCTTACCTTCTGAAATGGTTGAAACTATTTGGATCCCAGTCTGAAGCATAGGCATCCTTATACATGACTGCATTGACACGCTTAGGCTTAGGATCTAATAATACTCCGTCTTCATCATACATGTAAACACGAACAGCTGGACATCTTACTGAGGCTCGTGTGCTAGTTTTGTCACACATCACTCCTGTGCCGTTATTGTAGAGAAGTCGGATATCAAGATTCACTTCAAAGTTGCCTTCGTCGAAACAGCGGAAATCCGAAAAGTACCTGGACTCATATTCAAGTCCATGCCAAGTCCTTTTTTTGGGCCCTTCAACTTTCACTGCTGCACTTTGAGTGGAAGGATCAATATATGCTCTATCAAAGTTTCCGCTGCCATATTCATCCCATAGTTCGCCAAAACCTCCATCGATGCCAGCATTGAGTTCAAGGTCACCGTCACATTCTGCCTGATAATCAACCATAGAAACATCATCAACAATGAGGTAGTGATCATTTATCATATTGGTGAACCTGAACACGATGGTACTTTCTGGATTGGCATCTCTACTGGTGGCAATATAGTAGCCTTCGATCCTTCCCCATCCATCAGTATCCTTAGCCATGTACGTTCGAGCAGCTGTCTTGTATGTGTCCTCCTCGCCACTCAAGCTGTTCTTTAGCTGTACACGAGGGCTGTGGCATGCAAAAAAGAATTGACCATTGAGAATACATTGTGCCCACAACTGATAAACCATTATGTGATGTAGCATAGCTGTACCACTTACCACTTATTTCCACATTCCACGATTGTACCTGTGCTGTCTTTCAATTGGAATCGAGCACTAATCTGCTCAAAAAAGATCATGCATACGAATTATCTTAATGTGAGAGCTGAAGAACAATACATGGGAAGGATAAACTATAGAGACCGAACTCACCTTGTATGTATTCCCTTCGATGAAACACCCTGGGTTCAAATATTGTTGTCCAGATCCATCGTACACTGACAATGCGTAGTCCTCAACTCCCTCAATTCCCTGAGCGACTGACATTGTTCCTGTGTATTCGCTCCAGTGTTCGGCAATGCCCGACGCAAAATCACCATTGACAATAATATCAGAGCACTCGTCAGCCAGGAGTGTCATAGAGACGTTGTCGATAAACATTTCATAATTAGCCCTATTCCTCTCGATATAGAAGAGAGTCGAATGGGCGTTGGCAACCTCTGCGAGGATCGAATATATTTGCATGAAAACGATTAGTGGTGTTAAGGTTGGGAATTCGACAGGATAAGTAAACAAAAATGGGTCTCACAAAAAGCACGAATGAACTCTTTTCTAAGCTTACCATCAGGAATTGTGAAGACGCCATGAATCAATTGGTAATCTTCAGGGCCAAAATGGAATGATGTTTTGGCAACAGGTTCTTTGTACCAAGTTTTCATCTTGAGTCCATTGGCATGTGGAGTTCGCGTAAGAATGCCAACTTCAGGGCATTTGTCAGTGGCTTCGTCACACAAGTAGACCTGACCATTCTTCATCAATTTGACCCAGGCACGAATTTCATACCGGCGTCCCTTCACAAGACATCTCGAGTCCAAATACTGGCTGATGGAACCATCAGCAAGGTCATGGTTAATATCAGCAAATGCGTTGCTTCCATCCAGTCCTTCTCCGACGACAACTTGGATACCGTTATGTCTGTGAAGCCAGTGGATATGTTGGGTGGTGCTTGCTTCGGCATCACCATTCCTAATTAGATCGTTACATTGATTGGGGAGAAGGGCAGGAGCATGAATTTCAATATCTCCAGAAGAGAATGAGGGTTGACACTGTTCTTCCTCGTATATTTCTTCGACGAATGTAGGCCAAACCACATTGCCGGCTCCATCAAGGTATGTTGCTTTATAGGAACCGGCTGGCAACGATGCAGCAAACATGCGTAAGCGAGATGAATCTGTATTTTCCAGTTCTGTGGTAGACGGATCAAAGTTTCCCGGGATTAGAACACAAGTGTCGGAAGTCATATCACAAACTTGCAATTTGTAATCTTGTGTGTCAGCAGGATCAATCTTGGTAGTCAGGGTACGGTAACACGCATTGCAGTATGCAGAGCACATCGATTCTGTGACAACACAATCTGCAAAGTCAGTCATGTAGCGTTGATTACTAACAATACTTGACACTCCCGTAAAGGATGAACCACTGGGTTTCATACTACTATCCAAATCTGTGATGACAACATCATCATGACCATCATCTGCAGCACTGCACAATTCAAAGTTATCAGGCGTGTCTTCGATATTGATATTCTTCATCCTGGTAGCCCAATCAAAGTGGGTCCACTCAACTTCATTGTCAAAGTAGAATGCATGAATGTCACATCCTACCATATCAGTAAAGCCCGAAAAGTCGACGTTCTCAACTACAAGGCCAGTTTCGAATGTATCTTGCCAATACATATAGGGAAACAACTCAATACCTACAACTCGTTCTGAGCCACAGTGTTTTCTAAAACCAGACTGTTGGTCTACTAATTGGCGGAATTCTGGAGAGACTCCAATGATAGATAGATCGGAGATGAGATTATCATCACCTCGATTAAGATTTATCTGCCTTTCATTGTCGGCAAGGATTCCACCAACCAATGCAATGTTAGAGTTATCTCGCATGTACACTCCATCATCCCTGTTACGAAAGATTAGTGAGTTTGTAAAAGAGGCACGTAAGGGGGGCCTGTATTTCTCCAATTTAAATCCATGCTATTGGTACGAGGGATCGCACAAGAAAAATTGTAAAGAAAAGAGAGATGAGACATATTGAATAGGAAATATCACATATCGTACGTCTACATTTGTTGTGTATACTTACATCATCATTGCTGTGGGCAACATTGTCTTTAAATTCTCCAAGTAGTTGGTACCTCGGTTTGAGATCAGGAAAGTCATTGTGAGCCGGGGCTTTCACATCGCTAGGTGGTGTAATCCAGAATCCCTATATACGGTGAGTTCAGACAACAAAACGATGAGGTGAGATTCACAGGTCAGAGGTATACTCAAGAAGTGAATTGATATTGAAGATAAAGTTGCAGTCTCCTTCCGTAGTTAGTACGACAGAAGTAAATTTTAGTAAAGACACTTACATGAGAATCCGACCCAGCTGCAACATTTTTCACGACAGTGTTCGTAACACTGTAAAAAAAGAATGTAGCAGCATCATTATCTTTTTGTTCTGACGAAGGACCATTTTTGGTACGTGCACCAAGGTTATTCGATATGACATTATTTTTTTCAGATCCAGTTGATAACATATAGCAATGTCCCAGAGTATCATATGCAACATTTTGATCGACGATAACTCCATTGGTACCTGTCAAAACAATACAACGATGGTTCGAATTTCGCACGGTATTCTTGGAGACAAGTGTTCCTGTTGCTATATCACCACACATATAAAATTGAAGTGGGTATCGATCAGATACTCCTTCTTGTCCAAAGTTTTGAAATTCAACACCTGATATAATTTGTTTTGATGCTGTTGCGTACACTACCATGTGTCCACCATGTGAGGGATTGATGCTATCATCGTCAGCACCCCGGAACACAATGTTACGAGACAGCAATGCTACCTCTGTAGCATAATTAGCATTGTCTACACCAAGACTAGGTTTAACAATAACATCATTGAGTTCAACTTCCATCATACCTGGGTGTTCAGTTGAGGGAGTTACACCTGTAATAGTACGTACTTGTTCTTCATCAGAATCCAAACCGTGAGGTGTAATGACAACTTCAGCACCTGGTAGCCACTTATCTTGAATGGAATTATTCACAACAATCTTGTTGAGTGCTGGAGCATTCTTGGCAATGTCATAAATAGGTAACCATGTGGGTGTAGTCTCGTCTGGGATACCATGGATCTTGACTTGGCCGCCATAGACCACGAATGGTTTTTTACTAGTAATACTTGGAGCGGAGCTGTCAAGAGCTATGTTATCTGTACCAGTCATGACAACATTAATAGCTTCTTCACCATCAATGGCTTTGGTAGATGTTGCTTCAAGATACCCTTTTACGAAAACAAATGGTGTTACAATTGTAACTGCGGTACCATCGGGAAATTGTAATTTACCTTCAATTACCAATCCGTTTTGAAACACATGCATGGAACCGCTTTGATCAAATGAAATACATTGACCACAAGGGATGACCACCTTATTCGCGTGCGTAGTGGTCCCAGTACCAAACAAAGAGGACCATGTTGTGGTACATTCTGTGGACATGTCGATCCCTTCGTTACATGCAAGAGGTCCTAAAGGGGTTATCAAGGAACGATGTTCTTGATCCTCTTGAGGAACATGATTTTCTTCTTGAATTTGAACATACTGATTGTTCGTAGGGACATCGTTCGTCGTATGAACGGGATGACTTTCAGCAGTCACCATCATGGCCGTCATGGCCATAGTCCCAAGGAAACAAAAGAATGATCCCGACTTGGTCATTTTGGGATGCGCTGTCGTTGCGATCTAAAACTTTTGCAGTTGAGTCAACAGTCGCTATAAAGCTCTGGAGAAAGGTTTAAATACTTTAATGAAATCTGTGCTTTCGAGTTTGTTTGTTTGTTTGTTTGTTCGTCGACGATTGTCCCTGGTTTGCCGATCACAATGAGATGGGCAATCCGAGATCACAACAACAACACACGGCAAAAGCAGACAAAGATCTTACTAATGCGGGTGTCTGGCACGAAAACAAAAGACGTAAAATAATCCTGCTCTTTTCGATTATGACACCAAGAACTGTATATATTTAATGGCTGTGAACATCTACAGTCCTACCAGGTAGTCCTAGTCTTGAACCTTCAAGAAGTGACCCATGTTTGCAAAATGACTAATACCTATAGCATGTAGTCTTCACAGAATGCGAACCATCGAAGAAATCCTTCCTCCAATGTTTATTGATATGACAGAACCTTAAAAGAAGCTTCAACTTTAGAAATATTTCTTTGGAATGACCTCTATAAGTAGAATTAGAACCAAATGATTTGTATTCGGCATTCCGAAATTTTTCTACACATCCGGGGACAAGCTAGAGAGGCCCTACCAGGTGGTTGTTGTACCTGGTATCAGGTACGGGTAGTAGAATAATAGGTAAAGGGAAATCGTGCGAAATTTTAGTTGGGGAAAAGATAAGAGCCATAAGGGGATTCTCTCTACAGTGGTACTGGTACAGTACCACGTAATCCTAAAGCCCTACTTATTTACTACATCAATATAATAAAAATTAGACCTGGGCGGGCTCTGTTCCGTTCAGGTCGTGCAGGGAAAGGCCTCCTGTCTTGTACCAGGTAGCGCTCTCTATTCCTATTGAATTCGAAAGAAGTCATAGGTAAGGATTACTGTACGAGCAGGGGAACTGGCATTCGATTTACTGTACCAGGTATTCTTTAGTTTTTCTCATTTCCGATTAGAAAGTAGTATTTGAGATCAAAAAATAGCCTTTTTCGTCCATCCTTCCATCCGTCTCCTTCCTTGTTTTCATGACCGTCCATAAGTTAGATTGTCCGGAAAAACGAGCACTTTTATTGGTTCCTGAGAGTAAAAGACGACGACCTTTTAGTGCTCGTTTTTCCTGGGACACCTGCGGATTTGTGCCAAATCCATATTTGACGTCATCAAGACAAACCAAATGTAGAAATGTTCAAAAGTCATTAGTTAAGGATAATAGAAACGAACATCTTAACTCATGTGTATCCACAGGGTTTTTGGGTTTTGGCGATGCTTTTCACCGGTACTCCATCTGTTCAGCATGCTGCTTATTGATGCCATATATGGATGTCATCAATTAAGAAAAATGTGCATTTTCGATGTCTAATTTTGTTCCGGTTGTGTTCCAGTTGTGTTCCAGTTTTTGCCAGATTTTTGGAGTTTTGTGCGGAGTCTTGTGCGCGGAGTTTCTGCGGAGTTAAGGTTAGGAATGAAATCCCATTTGAGTTTTGTGTTGCATGTAACCATATCAGCCATCACAAAAAAAAGCAGCCACGATGACAAAACAACAATTAACCATATTTCAAGCCTCAAGTGTCCTTTTTTCGTAATTTTTTAACATGGCGGTTCCAACATAGGTACGTTAGATGTATTAGTAGAAATAAAGTACCCATGCTCAACTTCTGACTACTTGTCTTTCTGTATGTCAGAACTTCATCAGAAAGTTCTGACACCTGCCTTTCTTGCTCCAGGACATGCAATATATGGTGACAATGCATATGTTACTCCAGAGTGGAATCTTACACAAATTTTCACATATTTTCATGCCTTTTTTTCACATATTTTATTTCTGTATTAAGGTAAAAAAATTTGACCTGATACAAGATAGGCATGCATTTTTGTTGGTCTGTCCTTTGAAATATATCCACACATGCTCTCATATTTTAATAGTCTGTCTGTCATACAAAAAACTCTGCCAGCTTGAAAAAAATAATGTCACTCAATGACATAAATTTTGTCACTATCACTTGAGTTATAGTTTACAAGAACAAAAAAAGATAATTTGACAATAAAATTATGTGTAAACTTACAAAACATAACTTGTCTTCTTAACATGTTGTATAGTGCTCTCTTTGTTATTTTTTGTGACTTGAGATGGATTATTATTTTTTTTTCTTTTTTTACTTAGTTTAGTCTAGTACTGTGAATAATTTTATTTCAAATGCAACATAATTTTTTATGAAGAGTGTTATAATTTAGGTAATGGTTGGATATTTTTATCAAGTAAGGATTTTTTTAGTGCTCTTTTTGTCACAAATTTTACATCTGGGAGTGGAATAATGCAGGAATGATTACCCCCAAGTTGGTCAGTCATTTCAACTTGCCAGTTGAAATTACACTATGAATTGAAATATGCTGGCAGGCTTATAATGCAAAACTGGCCAACTCGAATATCTTACATGGATCTGAATATTCCTACAATTTCCATTTCAACTTCTTCTTTTGTCCATTTATATTGTTTTCTTTACAATTTCACTGTGTAATGCAAGATTAGCATTTTTTATTTATTTTGTAAAATGTCTCTAACTTTGTGATTCAACTCCAAAGCTGGTCTCCATGAAATTTTCAGCTAAGCTTGCCCATTCCACTTGTAAGTTGAAATTGAAATTCTCACTCTTTCTTGCTCTATCCAATGTGCAATTTCAAATTCTATTTTCCTCCATTCAACTTTACACTAAATTATTTGTAACATTAATTCCAACAACTAATTTATATTTTAATCAAAGTCATCTGCACCTTCAACCACTACCTCTTCTCTGTGATGTACATTTGTGTTTCTGGTTCCACCTGCTTCCATTTTTGTTTTCAATGATTCTTCAAAATTCTTACCTGTCTCTTTGTGTCTCCTCTCCTCTTGTACTCTCTTTGTCAAATCACCAAATCTTTGTAATCACTCTTTACTCCATCCATTGTTGTATTTCCTTGATCCTCCACCCAATACTTTACACTTGCACTTTGGTTTTTCTGTAAAATCCTCTATGTCTATTCCATGGCACTCATCCATTCACCTCTCCCAATTATTCTCCAGCAATATCAATGCTAACCCCTCATCTGTTGGAGTTACGTAATTTGTCAAATAGCTTGTTCTACAGTTTAATATCCAATTGGCTTTTCCTATCACCACAGGTAGTATATCCTCACAGAAGTTTGTGTATGCACCAACCCTATACTGTTGCTCTCCTTCCATAATGCCTTCCATAAAAGGAAATGGGACATCATCATTTGATTTGTAGTTGTCATACATTGCTAGTTTATTAATTAATGTGCAAATAAGAAATCAAAGTTAGTTTATGTCATATCCAATTATTGTTATTTGACCTCACACTTACCTTTAAAACTACATTTTACTTTCATGTTAACATTGTTTCTCTTTTGGTCAAGGCTCTTCTGCATGTTTTCAACCCATAACTATGCCAAAAGCTGTGCCTGTCTTTTTCTTTAATTTTCAACCCGTCCATAACAAACTTTGCTACCTTCCTGTCAACACTCTCCTTGTGTTAGTTCATTAAAAATTTCATTTTCTTGAAAAGAGCTTCTCTAGCAAATCTCTCAACTCTTGATTTGATCATTGTGGTGTTAGCAACTTCTCCTTGGTCCACCATTGATTGCCAGTATGCTTCTTGTAGGGCATTACCTCTTCCCACCAAAACAGCAGACAACAAAGAAGAACTTCCACTACTTCTTGATGAAGCCTCTGTTACTCCCGGTGGAGAAGCATCCTCTGATGTCTCCACCACATGTTCCACACCTTCATTTTGTGTTTGCACAACCTGTGATTCCTCTGTTATCTGATGTCTCTGTGCTTGTCTCACTCTACCTTCCCTTTGACCACATAAGTCATTGTTTACATGTCCTCTAGGCAATGTGTTGCTTCTTGTGTTTTGTCTCATCATGATTACAAGTGTTCCATCATGTCTCCTCCATAATGATAAACATTTACCCACTACCAATGGCTTCAATATAATGGCACATCTCTCTCATCCCCTTCCTCTTGCACATAATTTTTTTAAAATACTGCATTTCAAACATACTCATAACTATTCAAAAGTCCTGGCCTTGAATTTACTCAAAATTATTATCTCTTGTCACACATTGCTCAAACAAACTGTTCTAATCAGATTCAAATATCAGCTGAGTCATCCACCACAAATATCAGACAAATTCCAACCAGTGTTAGTGTGGTGGAGACACTACCACCTACTGATGAAGTTTATTGTCAGAATACCACCACATCCAACACCAAGGAAAATGATTTTTTTATACTTGCTTGACAACACATTAGGTATTGAAAATATATATGCCTTTGATGTTGTCTTAACATAGGCCAAAGACTCTCTTGCCTCCAGAGTTGATTTTAAAAAAAAAAAATCCATCAAGGAGAATGCTTCTGGAACATTTTTCAAGTTGGTTTGGAGATAATGCAAGCCTTCTAACAAAGGGGAACGCCCCCCCCCCCTACTAACACAGTTGCTCTTGATAGAAGATCCTGGGATGCAGTGGCAGTTCCTCATTTTGATTTTATAGATCAGATTACAGATCTACATTACAATTGCTTGCTGTTTTCAGATATCGGGAACCCTGTAGTTAATAAAGATGATCCATTTGGTATTTCAAACCATCAGAAGCAATGAGGCCCTCTCTCGTTCTTGGTACAAGGAAACTGTACAGAAATCAAGCATCAATCTAACAACAGATCTTGTGAATCCCTAAGTGTTTTTCATAGACAAATTGCCTGCCACAATCTTAGTAAGACACAATCTTGAGCCTGTCATGTTTCTTTCTTGTCCAGAATCTTGGAGACCCCTAGGTTATATTCCTGATTTGGGATGTATGTCAAATGCTAGGAATAGATCCTGTTATACAAAATCCAGAAGGGGTCAATCTATCCAAAATTACCATATGATGTTGAAGACTATACTGCACTCTTTGTCATCTGTCCAGAAAGATGGTTTATTGATGCATGTTAGAATTGGTGATAAAATATCTTTTTTTTTTTCAATTGCCTACATAATTGGTGATTGTAAAAGCTGGGATGTCCTA
This sequence comes from Asterionellopsis glacialis, assembly GCA_014885115.2. Taxonomy (NCBI): domain Eukaryota; phylum Bacillariophyta; class Plagiogrammaphyceae; order Rhaphoneidales; family Asterionellopsidaceae; genus Asterionellopsis; species Asterionellopsis glacialis. Next base: position 26,239 of record WKLE02000174.1, read on the forward strand.
GCCAGTAGGTATGGTGGTTACACCAATATTGCAAGAATTAGTTGTAGTTGTAGTTGTCTCCTTTCATTCCAGGACACCAATGTGTTTATATCAAA
>WKLE02000178.1:0-11230 GCA_014885115.2 Asterionellopsis glacialis
TCTATTGGAAACCAACACAAAAAAATGATGTACGTATGACGTGTTCAAGAAATCCTTGCTGTGTGCCGATGATCCATCGGTCCGGCTCGACCGTCCATCTGCCGCCAGACTCTGCGCAGCCAATGCAAACTCGAGATACATCGGTCGCCGACAACCACCCAAAAAGATCTTTCTCTCTCCTCATCGCTTTATTTTCAGTATGGAGCAGATACATTGCTTTATGAATGAATCATCACCTTTGTAAGTACGATAAATAATATTATATGCATACCAATTGGTTGAATATTATATCCAAACCACGAAAGATTTTGTACTAATTGTATGTAACATGAGATTCATGCATTTCTGAGTATCTTCTTTTGTGTTTTTATGTAAGCCTTCAGGATCCATAGTATTTATGATTATCGTTAAATCAAGATGATGTCAAGGTAAAATTTAAATAATGGACGTCTGTGCTGCCTGCTCACTTTCAGTATAAATGTTTAAGTTGAATTTTTAGTATGTAGAAATCAACGAAACAATCTGATTTCGAATAGGAGCCCAAAACCTATTTATGAATTAAAATTAGTGAAAGGTCATCCAATCAGACGTATCTGATTTGCGCACTACCGCCAGCAGCTGTAGTTACAAGATACACAGATTTTTTGGACCAAAGATAGAAAAAATGGAACTGTCATCTCTCGGAGGAGGAGGACAGAAGAAAACAAAGATTTAAAAAAAAACTGGTCTAGTTTGAGTTCCAGTACTGGTAGATGCGGTACACATGCATGTGTGGTTCAACTGTCCCCACATAAATCCACTGTGAAGTCTCGTATACACAAACAAACCAACTCTCTTGCTCAGACTCCAAACTCTAGCCTGCCTGACTGTCACTGTAGTACGAGCACACTGACCAACTATTGACTGCACGCAGGCAGAGAAGATTTGTTGGTTGGCTGTGGTGTAGACTACACGCATCGATAGTTTTTTCTGGTGGGTGTGTGTTAGTGTGAGGTGATCTATCTAATAACCATCATTACATCATTAGTATTGTTTCGTCTAGAGATTTTTGTGTTTTCCATCATTGCAAGACTACGGTAGATATACCAAAAAGGCAACACAGTCAGTGTAGCATTATTACCAAGTGCACATTCTGAATCATAGCACAAACTGCTATTCTTTTTTTGTTTTTTTTAAAAAAGACTCTCTTTTTTTGTGTGTGTGTGTGCTTCCGATTGATTTTTTAAAAAAGTCTGGAATAACACACCAAAAAAAAGAGACTCGAACAAACCACAAAATCTCTCATGGGTAGAAGAGGGAAACGATCGGCTGGGAATAATAATAGCAAGAACAATAATAATAATAACAAACGAGTCACACGATCATCATCAAGTCAACAAAATAATAATAATAAAGGAGGAGGAGGGACGAGCGGTGCTGGTGCTAGTGCTGATGGTACTGCTGCAGAACACAATCATTCCTCCTCTACAACGGATATGAACCAACAAAAACAAAAATCTAAAAAAGAAATTAATTTTGATGTAGAATCAATTTTAAGTGATAGTTTGAAACAGTATAAACAACAACAACAACAAGGGAAAAACAAAAAATCCAACAACCATAATAATAAGAATGACGACAACAATAATGATTACAAAACAAATAATACATGGTATCAGTCTTTGACTGAAAAAGACAAAGCTATTCTAGATTCAGGTGTAGATGCCTTATTTTATGGTGGTTGTATCAAAGCTGCAAAACGTATGTTTGATACTATTGTAATACAAAAACGTGCAAATACGAAACAAAAAAAGCAAGAAGAAACAGATAAAAAGGATACAAAAGGTGGACAACCCAAACAACAGCAGCAGCAGCAACAACAAAAACAAAAAGGAAATAATGACAACAACAACAATAAAGACAAAGAAAAACAACGACAGCGACAAAGACAACAACAGCAGCAAGGAGATAATCCACACCCGTATGATTATTATGGTGGTGCTGGTGCTGGAGGTCCACCCTATCCTCCATCAGCGTATCATGATGGTCGATATGGTGCACCACCACCTCCACCACCAGGCGTAGGAAATGTTCCTCCTCCTCCACCACCACCACCACCTCACCCTGATGCCTATTATAGAAGCAATAGTATGCATGAACGCGACTGGAATAGTCGTCGACATGGAGCTGGAGAAGGGCGAAGTCGTAGAGATAGAGACGATTATTTTGATCACCATGATAGAAGCAGTAGTCGTCGAAGATCCTCGTCGGAACGAAGGAGTCGTGATGAACGACGTCGATATGAATATGATGGTGGTGGTGGTGGTAGTAGCAGGTACCGTTTACGAGATAGAGACCGTGATCGTGATAGAGGTGACCGTAGTGGTCGAGATAGAGACCGTGATCGTGATAGAGACCGCGATCGTGATCGTGATAGAGGAGACAGGGATGATGGGAGTAGTCGCAGATCAAGAAGTCGCAGTCGTAGTCCACGAACAAGCAGCAGACATGATCGACACAGCAGCAGTAGAAGGACGAGAAGTAGATCTACTGAGAGAAGCAGGAGACACCATCATGGCCATGATAGTCACCATAGTAGTAGAAGACGTAGTAGTAGGAGATCTCCATCTCCAACACCATCATCCGCAAGTTCTGTGGGTTCTGCTGCTGCATCTGCAAGGAAAGATGGTAAAGTCAGAGAGGATGGCGGCGGCGGCGGCGATACGAGTGGAATTCAACAACAACGGCATCATCGTGAAGTAGCTCATGAGAGTAACAATGCGGATGTTACACCATCTTCCTTATCAACAGGTAATACTCCATCACCCTCACGAAAACGTGTACGCAAAGGTCCTAAACATGAGTCAGCTGCTACTACTGAAAATACTAACGAGGGCGGAGACAAAAAACGTCATCTGGGAGATATGAAAGGATCATCAGATAATGTTGGTGGTGGTGGTGGATATGATGAGTCTCGTCGTGGTGGTCGTTCCAGTAGACGACGAAGTTGGAGTTCGGAAGGAGGAAGTAGACGTCATGGTAGAGATGATGATAACATGAGCTATTCATCAGCAGGTGGTAATGACTGGAGGGATGGTGACCGTGAGGATGGTGATCGAGATCGGAAATCTTCGTCAAAATCTCAAAGATATCGTAGCAGCGGTGGTACTCGAGGACGAAGTCGCAGTCCAACAAGGGACTCCACCACTACTGATCCAACAAAGAATGAGGGTGATTTGGAAGGAAATCACCAACACCATCATCACCATCATCGACGCAGTAGAAGACATGCAGATAGTAGTAGACGTTCACGTGGTGGTGGCGGTAACGGTGGTGGCAGTAGTAGTAGGAAACGCCGAGAGGCTGGTGGAGGTGGCAGCAGAAGTCGTTCGGTGAGTCCCAATCATACAAGTCCACAACAAAATACAGAAAAGAAAAGGAAGAAGGAACACTCTTCTTCTTCCTCCAGGAGACGCCATAGAGGACATGATAGTAGAGGTCGTAAGGAATCTACAGAAGAAACAAAGGACAAAGGGAAGAGGCCAGAGACAGATTAAAACAACAGAAAAAAGGTGCATATGGTATACTCTTTCTCTCTCTACTCTAGTAATATGAGTCAGGAAAGAAAGAAAAATAGATAGTTGTTGAAGCCTTTCCTGGGTCTTGTTTCTCAAGAAGAACAGGTGTACTGGCGCACTTGTGTGAACGTACGCATCCTCCTTTACCAAAACTATTTATTTAAAAACAAGTCAAATATAACTAAAATAATCAAAATTTTGATTTTTGGGGAAGCCATTCCATCTGTCAGAAACTTAGGATAGTTCAGAGTTCTGAGTGTGTTCAATTCTGTTGGAGGTGCGTTATCGGTTTTCCTGCAAAAAAGACTTTACCTCCTTGTACCGTATGGTTTCTTTTGCAAGCATGAGATTTTTTCAACTTTTTCGGGTTTCTCTCTGTAGGACTATTTGTAGCTGTAAATAAAATACCAAAGACTTCTTTCGGCATTTTCATCTTCAAGAGATCTTGATGTTGCTTTAATCAAGAGATGTTATGCAGTCTTGTAACCTACGGAAGTGGTAGTAGTTACCGGTACTGTCTAGGATCTTTTCGACTTTGTAATGCAACTTTTTTTAAAATAGAATGATTCTGACCATTCCAAGATGCCCTCTGAAATAGGGAGGCAACAACCTTTGCAGAAAGGTGGTCATTTTAGCTACAAAATTTGTAGAATATACATGTCTTCAAGCAGCTTGTGCCTGCCAAGGGTGAAAAATATCAAAAGGAACAGTGTACATACTATGAATTCAAATCTATTGTTACATTCTATATATCTATTCATAAGATAGTAATTGTTGTGTATTGCAATCGTATTCAACAACACATTGTCATAGAAACCACTCCTAAAACAAAAGTACAAAGTGCACCAAAATAAATACCACAACAATATCGTCACGATCGTTTTAGACATACACTGCCATTCGTACGGATGCATGATGATAGGGTACACGTAATCCTCTTCCGGATGAGGAATTGGCTAATCCCTCTTGCTGTTGTTGTGGTTGTTCGTCCTCCTGCCATGTTTCTTTTAGAGAGAGGAGTGATCCTTGACTTCGACTCATACGACGACTATTCATCCAACGCGATTGTCTTGCCATGTCTTCTTTTCGTTCTTTTTCTAATTTGTTCAAATCTATATAAAATTGTATTTCATTTTTTAGAGTTCCAAATGTCTCTGTCTTTTTTGTTGGTAATGTTGACGACGACGACGACGACGACGACGATGGTGTTATTTTTCCTGATCCTAATCGTAATACAGATAAGTGACAATCGCCATTCCTATCGCGCAAAACATTGAGGAATGCTTTGTATCCATCTAGACCTATATCATCATTATGTTCCAAGGCAAGTTCCAAAAATTGATATGGATGTTGTTCTATGGTACTTGCCAAATGATAAGCACCTTCATCTCCAATCATATTATGAGACAATTGTAATTTTTGCAACTTGGAATGATCCCCCAAGTTATTTTGAGTAGTTGCAAACGCTATAGCACCTTCGTTCCCAACTTGATTATTCCATAAAAGTAATTCTTCCATGTTGGGTATGACACCATGTAATCCAGATGCCAAGGCTATAGCACCCATATTTCCAATTCCATTACAACTTAAATCTAATTTGACTAATCCCTGTAATCCCTTACTACTACCAACAGTTACAGCGGCAGCAGCAGCTGCAGTAATATTATCACTGTTATGGATTAAGGATTGTACACCTTCACCACCTAAAAAATTATGAGACAGATCTAACATTTGTAATGAAACAGGAAGATTCCTAGCCATGACAGCTGCTGCCTCATGTCGTATTCTATTTTTGGACAAATTCAATTTACATAAATTGATACAATTGGATAATCCTCCTTCTTGTTGTTCTTCTTCACACAGTAGTATGACACCTTTGGAACCAAGTTGATTTCGATACAGTGCCAAGTCTACAAGGCGATTGCTAAAGGGAGAATTTTGGCCCAATACCTTGGCAAATACCGCAATACCCTCGACTCCAATTTTATTTTCACCCAAATCCAGTGACAAAGTATTATTATAATGATTCAAATTGCAAGAAGAATCATTATTCTCCACCAGACCCTTTTGAATTTCATTCGCAAATGCAATCATACCATCATTTCCCAATTGATTGTACGAAAGATTTAATTCTTGTAGGGTACTACTATATACGATGAGTCGTCCCAGGGCAGATGCACCTTCCACACCAATTTGATTGTGCTGTAAATTTAGAGTACAAAGTGATGTGAATGGCGGTCGATTATTTTTCATCGTAATTAATCCATGACGACACAGGGCGAGGATACCTTCATTGTCAATTTTATTATGTTGTAAGTTTAGTATTTGAACTGTGCTGTTCAATTCTAATGCATTCCCTAATAAACTACAAAAGGTTGTTGTGTCTACTCGATTATTACTTTTCCCGTCACAACAGGATGATAAGGAGACAGTGTGTAATGAAGGCTCATTTTGAGTTATCGAACGAATCGTTTTTCGTAATTTGTGTGACAGTGAAAATGAATAATTCATTCGTTCACTGAATCCTAATAACAAACGACTTCGAGATCCTCCTCCTCCTCGACTATTCATCCGTGGTTGCTGTTGCTGTTGCTGTTGCTGTTGCTGTTGCTGTTGCTGTGGTGGTAGTGATGGTAATGGTGGCGGTGGTTGTGACTGTCGCGTCGCACTTGTACTGTCTTTCCCGCCCAACAAGGCATAATTATTAGCATCACGAGGAGAATTGACTTCCTCGACGGAACCAGAATCGTCAGATAGTGCTGACGATGATGATGACGACGAGTAAGAAGTCGACGTTAATTTTTCGGAGGTTGGTATACTTTTGTGATTGTTTCCACCACTCCTAGGTGATAACGGCGCCATTAGAAAACTTTTCATGATTCTATGGCCGTTTTTTCTTTCTCTATCCACGACCCAAAAAGAATTGGCAGAATTTTAGAAAAAGCCAACGATTCTTCTTCAAGCAGTCCAAGTTGTATAATAGATGCTGGTGGCAACGCTATGTACTTCTTCTTTTCGATAGATTACGGTAGTTGGTAATGAACGCAATGTGCGTAGTAGGAATGAGATGAAAGAACTTTGATAGTGACGGGCTGATGTCGTCGACGAGAGGATTCTATCGCGTTTGTGATGCAGTTTCTTTGTGTGCGGAACTTTTTTTAGGCGGGAGTATACATATGAATATCCCTTTTATAGAATAATTGATTGAACGTAACAAATAATGGTAAATAGACAACTTATTTCTTCCAGTTTGAATTAGACGTACACAAGACGTTTTAGATTCTGGTCATAATAGATGAAGTAAACAATGTCCTAGAGATGTTCTTCGACCGGGTGGCGGGAAGCAGTAGTACCGCCTGTAGGGAATTCAAAGGAGAATTCCTTTGTAGTATTGGCATTACTGTACTAATTATTGAGTTGCACAATCACGGATACTTATACAATCAGCCTGAACATACGTTTTCTATTGGTTCAAAATAACGTTCGGTTCGCATTTTGTTCAGTATACGCTGTTTTAATTTTTGTCCAATATACATAAAGCCCGCCCGCCGCGCTTTTACGCACGATTATTGGACTATGCAAAATTATTGTACACTGTAGCGTACACTCAAACCAAGAATCCAAATAACCCGCGGGAATGGGGTCCCGCAGTAGTGTCTTCAATAGATCCCAGGCAGTATCCCTAACTTTGAACAGATATGTACCTGCTAGATACGTACCTGGTACAGGTACCCTGTACGAGTACGAGCTAGTACAGTAAGATAAAGCAACTACAAGATAGAAACGTACCAGGTACCTATACCTGGGCATCAATAAAGATTACGTACAGGTATTAATACAAGTAGGTTTTAAATGTAACAGTACTGGCAAGAGTAACTTGAACCAAAGGAGGGCTTCAACGTAATATAATTAAATCTGCCGCATGCGCTCCATTTTGTAACAGGTAAAATGAATACAATAAAATATAATAATAATAATAGAACATCTGCCAAGCCAGACAGATATAGGAATGTGTGTTGGATCTTAAGGTACAGTACGAGCTCTTACTAGGTCTACTTGTATGGAGGAAAATTCGTTTTCTCTTTGGGACTGTCTGTACGGGATTGAACAATTACTTTACAGTAAGGTAGTTTAAAACGTTTATATGATGCAAATCATTGGTCCTTTTCTTCTTCGTAACGATTAATTTACATATATGTCTACTACGAAGTATTGTCCAAGTACTAAGTAATCAAAATATCATACATACAATACGAAGTCGTACATGTTTACATATGATATTTTCTCCTTCTCAGAACATCGAAAGATTCTACATAATAAATGATACAGGTAGTGGAGACAATGATATACCGCCTGCTCGAAAATCGGTTTACAAGACTCAGAGATCAGACGCCCTCTAGATCTAAGATCATAGACTCTAGATAGAGGGGTTCTTCAACAAAAGAACACCTCTTGTACGTAACGAGTTGAAGTCAATTCCTTCCAAGGGTTCCAAGGGGAAAAAAAGAATCTTGCCGAATCATTCTCTAGCTTCCTCTGCTGTGCACAGAGTCGATTATCATTTAAAAAAAGGGAATCAAAGAAGATCCAAATAATATGTTATAACTTTTTATATGAAAAAAACAAAGATAACTTCGATAATAACTTTTTTAATTTAAAACTTTTTTTAAAATAACTCTTTTTCTTAACTCTCTTTTGGATTTACTTTGATTGATACATGCACTAAAGTAATGATGTATAAACATATATGGGACAAAGGCAACGATCCATCTTGTTTGAATGAAAATCGTCCTTCCCTTTGGATGTGCGTGTAATAATTTGGTATATATAGTACAATCACTGAACTTTGAATCAGTGTCTTTATGTAGGAGTATGAAAGCACGATCTTATTTACTCTTGAAATATCTATGGGATGTATGAATATAGTCAGGTAGGGTAGATCTCTGACGACGGTAGTAAAGTTTTACATTAAAATCAAAAGAATCTCAATGTTGGTATTGGTATGAGTACACAGAAGTGCATGCTTTTACGCACTTCAAAAACTCACACCATCAAGGTATTTCTTGTAGTGAGATGATCCAACTAAGGCTACCTCTTCTTCTGCTTCTAAATCTAACAAGAAGAAATCTTCTTCAACTTCAGAAATACTTGCACGCTTGGTTTGAAGGTTATCCCGAGAAGGATGCATGCGCCATTTGGGGGTCTTTTGAATCCAACGGCTACCACCATCACAAAAGGTTAAATTCTTGGGAGATTTAGGGGGAGTTGAAGCGGGTGAATTTGCACCGCTACTCATACTGGTACCTGATGTGGATACCGTAGAGAAGGTATCCCTCCGTTCATGTTGTTGTGGAGAATAAAGTGCTTCATCAAGATCAATTCCTACCTTGCAAAAGGATGGAATTGAATCAATACGGAGACTTCCTAAACTATTGTTGGAATCTTGGTAGGGTATAGGCTTAATGAATCGTGGTACAACCTCTTTTTTGCTTCTTCGTTGAGAGCGACGATGAAAAGAAGAGTTTTCTTGACCACCCTTTGCTTCTCGGTCCTTGTGACGTTGGAATCTAGAAGAACATCTATCATCCATTCTCGGGTCATTTTCCTTGTTGTTTTTCTTGGTGGAAATCTTTGTCACTTTACAATCTGAAGGGACAACAGCAACCTGGTTCCTGCCCATGATTATAGCAATATCACCCTTGTCATTGTTTGAACAAGGCATCCTGCCGGGAAGAGATGCTCGTCTCTTCTTCTTTGTTTTCTTAATACTGTTTGAGCTTGCAACTTTCTTAATACGAGTAGAAGCTGCCATGGCTAGACGTTGCAATCGACGTCCGTGTCTTCTTTCACTGCTATCGAGAGCATTTCCATTGTTGGTACTATTTTGCTGTTGTTGCTTCTTTTTTGAGGACGACTGCATGTCATTATTTCTTCGAAGTTCAAATCGAGAATCTCCTACCGATGTCATGGTTTGAGATTGGTGTGCAATTGATGGGTGTCCTTGATGGGTGTCCTTGATGGGTGTCCTTGATGCGTATGTCTATCGGCGTTTATCAACTATTTTGTAAGTAGATTGACAAAAGGCGAGCACCAATTAAAAATGCACTCTTGCCCTTGCCTCCTGAATACTGTATCGTTTGAAAAGAGTGATTATTTTGAAGATATCAATTGCTACTATGGCGTTTAGGTAGAAAACTACATGAACCAACCTAGGGTGTTCTACACGGAACATGAGAGAATAAGAATATCCTGTTGTGAATCACTATATTATAATATGAAATAATAGTAAAATTCAAGTTGTCACGGATTTCGGAGTGAATTTCGAATTTTCAAAGACTGTAGTAGTTTACCATCAGTACATGTCGTTCGGGCCTTTTACCTTACCAGGTAATAAACGATATTAAACCACAAACATAGCCTCATATTATTATATTGTTCTACTACCCGCCCAGGTGCAATGAACAGCAGGTGATTCCAAGCAGGTTCAAGTACGCAGGTACAGGTACACTTGAACTGTAGAGCCTGAAAGTCCCACTGATGCTAAAAAATAACGATCATAATATTAAAATCAAAAGTCATGTCATGATTTCGCGAAGGGTCAGGAATATTGATAATATCATACAACATATTAATTACAGCTTTTTTTCGTAAATAGGATCATACATTTATATGTCACTCCATACATCTGATTCACGGGAGTCTTCCAATCTCTATTTTTATTGGCCACTCATGCTTACGTAATAAACTCTCCACCGGGACCATCTTAGTCTTCTTCAACATCTAGCAATGTTCTCTCTCTAGCTAGAAGTACCTGGTAGCTTATACTGTACCAGGTATCATAAACCAGCATACCAGCAGAATGTGCTGTTCAGTATCACTTCCTTTTCGGTATTGAAGGGGACATAACTTTCTTTATAGAAAAAGAAATCATCTCTTAAGTAAGAAAAGCTCTTCGAATTATATATCGTATGATTTGTAATGATATTAAAATGTCAGCGGTTTTCGTTGTATTGCCCCCATAGGTACGAATCCGTTTTTTTTAGAATTGGTCCCGGGAGGGTCGAGTAAGTCTCTAGCAATGCATTGCGTCAGGGGGGGTGTTGAGCTCTTGTTGAGTAGGTTTTGAACGGCGATATTTCCAACAATTCCTTATCACTAGGTCTTATATGCGGAGCAATCACTCTCTGTATCTATCTGATGCGATAATTAGTATAACATTAATGTTGTGGCAGCAAGGTACAAATGGAGAGATACCAGGTACAGTTGTGTGATCGTCAATAATATCATATCACCCATACTGCCCTTTTGACACCATGGTATTTTTGCAAATTTTATAAAAAAGCAACCTGCTTTTTCCTCTAGAGTAGGACCTACTAGCCTACCTTCGTCAGGGTATGGAGGATAAGGTTCGTAATGTTAAAGCCAGTGATATTGGGTAGCCACGACTGTAGTATTGCTAAGAACCTGTTTCAAATTCATGCTAACCTAAATAAATAATACATACCCAATACTACCATCACTTCGTGATTTTGTGGTCTATCCGAACCTCCTTGCTCGATTTTCATAGCTGGCAACGAGGACTAGAGACATGCCTCGGTAAGAAACTTTAGGATCTAAAGAAGCATGGATATTGAATACGTATCTTTTTCCTCTTTGAATGATGTTGTTATAAT
>WKLE02000178.1:11321-29575 GCA_014885115.2 Asterionellopsis glacialis
TAGGACCTACCGGTACCGGTAGACTTGGACTAGTGTTGAGACCACCTGATCACACCTTAGTCTCGTTGATCCTCTCTACTAGAGAGGACCTTAGCAGTAGGTTACGGTACGACTATGACTATCCCTGTGGTCTGTCCCTCCCTCAGCTCTAGTAATCTACTCCGTAGTTAGTATTTTTAAATACAGGTAAAATAATATAATATTAATAAGTCAAGAAGTAAAATACCCTTTCTTAACATCGCCTGGCTATCGACCGTCTGTGAAACGTGCACAACGAGAATTTGGGTGTTCGGGTTCGCCAAAAAAAAATCAACAGTGTCTTTTCTTCATACCACGTTGCAACTCTACATACATCAAGTTCGTTCAGTATTTTTCAATACATCGGGAATTGAAATTCAAATTTGTTGTGTGTCTACTTTAGCTGCTTTCAAAGTAGAACAAAATCAAATAGTCAGTCTTTGACAAAATCAGATCATCATGTCGTTTGTAATTGATATTGTGACAGGTGCTAGTCAAGGAATTGGTAAAGCTATTGCTGAGTACATTGCTTTCCAGAGAAGTTCGCAACTAAAAAATCTTTCTTCAATCCCACCATTGTATGCCCTTGTGGTGGTTGGTCGAAGTAGTGATCGTGGTAATCGAGTTGCGGAATCTCTTAGTCAATCAACAGGAATACAATGTGTTTTCCAATCATGTGATTTAAGTAACCTAGAGGATGTTCAACAATTGAAACAAAACATTGAACACATGGTGTTGACCGAAAAGGAAAAACAAGGAAAAGGTATAAAAGAACGTGATACAAATATCAATAATGGTGATGAAACAGACAATACCAACTTTCACGTTGGTATTTTGGTAAACAATGCAGCTGAATGTCCTGAAACACAAGAATTGGTGTGGAGAAAACAAAAATCAAAAGATAATACTACTTCTTTGGTTCAACTTGATAAACAATTTGCTACAAATGTTTTAGGTTACCATTTTATGATGAAAATATTTCAAAATCACTTTTCAGGAAATGTTATGGCTTTGGATAGTTCCGACAATAGCAGTGGTGGTACACCAACACATGTTGTAAATGTTGCTAGTAATTGGGCCGGAGATTTAGATTTACAGGACTTGCATTTTCGACGTCGATATTATGACAATGATACTGCCTATAGGCAATCTAAACAATGTGATCGAATGCTATCCACTATATGGAGTGATAAATTACGTGGTATTGCCTTGGTCAATAGTTGCCATCCTGGTGATCCATGCACAACACTCTCTACAGCCTTGGGATATAATTTGGGATGTCCTTCACCCTCCAAACATATGATTGAAACAGAATCACCCATACCATACCTTTGTGGCTTTAACGGTCGTGGTCAGTCTACAAGAACAATGGGAAAAGCCCTACAAACAACAGGAGGGTGGTACGAAGGACGTAGTAAGACACCAATGTCATGTCAATTTCAAAAAAGGAGACAAGATGCAACTGACTTATATGAAATTTGCGAAAGTTTTGTCTGTACACTTTAAGAAGTTGCAATATCTGTTTCAAAAGTTGAATAGAAGACAAGGGAGTACAATGTGAGTGTTTGTGAAACAGATTTATATTATACATGATACAAAACCTATCATATGATTTCAAAAATCTCCATCTGGGCTATAAGTACTAGAGTTAAAGATAAAACTAAAGCTCCAAGAATAAGCAAGTTCAAAAGTGCCCTTCAACAAGGGAGAGTTTGTGGAACATTAGAATATTATATAATATATTATTTGGAATTCACATATTCTGCTATTTTTTTCCAAAAGAGATAAAAAAGAATGCTTGAAATGAAAAAAAAAGAATGTTCTTCATCAGAAGTTGCACGGAAAAGAAATGAGAGCTTATGATGTCAAGTACAATATTTTTAGACCTGCACATAGTACACTACTGTATTGTTTTTAGTCATGCATGTTTATTAGTATATATGGACGAAATGCGTTAAAAAAAATTGAGAATGGTATTCCATCCTTTCTGTCTCTACTAGCACAGTCAAAGTTAAACCGAACTTTTCAACCCTATAATGATACCTATCTTACGTCACAAACGAACATCTGGTGTGTTCCAGGAGCTGGAGGGCAATATTCTCACGAGTAATAACGTGAATTCACTGTAAAAAGAAAGAATGTGTCTTTTTACAATGTAGAGTATTGAACTGTATGTAGATACACGTCGTAGGAAAATCCTTTGAAAACATGTTACCTGTACTCATTAGATTAAGTACTACATCATTATACATTAATTATTCCAGAGATACACAATTCAATTTTGGCTACAAAATACTCTTTTTCCGATTGATTGATATCACTGTACTTATCGTAGAGAACATCTGATGGCAGCATCTGCTGGTTTTCTTTTCGGCTTCGCGTGGGGGCAATTGAGCTGTTGTACAGATAGCTAATATACACACGTTTCAGGGCAATAATTAAATCTGAAACGAAGAAGGCCTGCGATAAAGACGGAGAAATGTTTCGCTGTTGTGATACGATTTCGACATACCTACCTGTAACCATCATATGTGTCACTGGATGTTCTTGGAGAACAAAAGCGAAACTATTCCTCAATGGCGTGGATATACGAAGAAATTATTTAACAAATTGAAAACAAGCCTGATAGTCCCTGTACATAGATAGCTTTTAGTGTGCAATATAAATAAGCCTTTTAAAGTCTTTATTATATACAAATCGATATCGTCTGGTCCATGATCTTGGATGACATTGGTTTTCTACGGGTAAAATCTTTGGAACAAGTGACATGTACTTGACCTAAATGCATGTGCGGGTAAAAAAACAATTGGAATATTTTAAAAGCACAAAAATACAAACTTTTACTTACTGTATTTGACGCTGACTCGGATTTTCTTTTGCTTCTTTCTTTTTCTGTGTGAAAAAGATAAGCTTACTCCGATAGCAAACGCAAACGTTAAACGAAAAAGTTGGTGTCAAGTCCTCACATCTTTGGATTCGAGAGTTGACAACTTGGAGAGAAAAACTTTAGAATTGAGAGAGAAAGAAAAAATTCCGGTGGAGAGAAAAGAAGGTTTCTTTTTCAAAAAAGCCATCAATGAAAACAATAAAAGAATCAAAAATAGAGGATTCCATGATGAGTACACAAGAAATGCCACCTCCACCGAAAAGGACTTGTCGAAGACTTTCTCATTCCATCAATGGTAAAAATCTAACCAGTCGAAAAGGAGGTTTTACAGGGATGGAAATACCAGTAATATCCTTCCTATCACGATCATCTACTGGACAGAAAACAACAACTCAAACTACTGAAACATCAACAACAAGTATGAGTACGAGCTCTGTGACATCATCCACTCCTCTATCGTTAGTATCGTCCGCCAGAGTCATAGATGACGATGAACCAATAAGTGAATGTAACAACATTCTTAAAAGCAGCAATAATAATAATAATAACAATCGTCGTCATCATCCTACAGATGCTCATGATTTTGATCCGCACCATGATGACCGTAAGTCACAGAAACATCATCAAAAGGTTGTACGGAGCAATGAAGAAACAGCTGCCTTGGAAGCCACCAAAAAATATTTAGACTGTGCCAAACAAGCCAAGGAAGTTTCAGAGCAACAGCACAAGGAAGCAAATTCAGTATTACATCGTGCACAACTACAATTGGAAGAAGCCCAGGAAGCCTATCAATGTGCACAAATGTCCAAGGGACGGTCTGTTGTGGAATTTAATGATGCACTCAAACAAAATGAAAATGCACAACAATATGTAGCTAAAGTTATTGCTGCTACGGAGAAGAAGAGTACTACCACCATTCATGACGATGAGATTAGCTGTATCACTACAGATTCCTCTTTTGCTCCTGACGATTCCACAACAACTTCCTCTACACTTACCGTGTCTCAGTCAGAACAACAATATGCAGCTCAACAATACCATGCTAGCGTCCAAAGCCGCATTGTTCAAGCCAAGATGGCCAAGGAAAACGCAGAAATAGTATTAAAGCAAAGTACGCAGGCGTTACATTCTGCACAAAGGGCATACAACAAAGCCAAGTTGGCGACAGGACGTGCTTCTGTCAATTATGATGATGCCTTGAAAAATGAAGTGGAAGCTGAAGAATTTTGTCGTAAAATCGAAGATCCATTCTTACTAGAAACCTTACAGGATCATGCAGGTCCTGTAACAGCCTTAACCGCAGTAGATGAAAATCGATTCTTATCATGTTCACAAGATAAAACTATCAAAGTATGGTCATTGGCATCCAAAGCTAATACAAATAGCAACAATACCAAAAAAAAATCCTCAATAGAAAGAGAGCAGCAGCAACAACAAGGTAAAGAGCAACAAGGTAGCAGTCAATGTTTTTGTATTGATACGTACAGAGATCAACCATCTACTATCAGATCCATTAGTACTATTGGGAATGATATGTTTGTTTGCTCTGATACAGATAAGGAAAGACAGGGTCTTGCTTTATGGGAGGTAGCATCGGGTGAACCTTTGGACTGGTTTCCCGGTCATTCGGAACCTGTCTTGGCAGTGGCACGAATCGATAAGAAAAGTTTCGTTTCGTCAAGTAAGGACTATACCATACGATTGTGGACCTTAGAATCATCCGCCACAAGTATATTTATTGGTCATGGCGGTCCTGTATGGGCCCTAAGTCCTGTATTGGGACAACAATTTATATCTGGATCCACAGATTCCACTGTCAAACTTTGGGATTTACCCACAGGATTATGTGTACGGACATTTCGTGGACATGGTGGTGCTGTATTGGCGGTGAAATCATTTGGTAAATTTCAATTTTTATCTGGTTCTGCCGATCAATGTATTAAATTATTCGATTTACTGTCAGGGCAATGCATAAGGACATTTGATGGACATACTGGGTCTGTCACATCCCTGGCGGCCATCAATGATTATAAATTTTTATCAGCCTCCAACGACAAAACTATCAAATTATGGAATTCCACTACCGGTGAGTGTTTGTACACCTACCGTGGACATACAGAATCTATCAATTCTATCATTTATATGGGACATGGTAAATTTGCATCATGTTCGAATGATGGAACAATCAAGATATGGAAAATTCCTTTATAAACACCAATAAAAAATTTTGGAATAGATTTTAAAGATAGAACCCAAAAAATCCGCTACCCTGTTCTAGAGAGAGTTTTGTGGTGCTGTGTCCTGTCATTTTATGGCTTCTTGTTTCTGTCAATTTTGAAAATTTACAATAGATGCCTGAGGCCCTCCGCCTCACCTACTACGAAATTTCTCAAATGAAAGTTTTTTACTCACTAGAGATTAGTGCCAAAACATTTGTTTGTGTAGGAGTTGGAAGTGAAGGATTTCCAATCGGAGCAGATGAGGGTATACTCCAATGAAGTGGAGGTTTGCTGCTCCTCTCCAGCAAATACTCATGAAATCCTAGAAAAAGATTGTTATGGTGATACCAGTAAATATTACCGTAAGACCACCCACCAAAGAGGCCAGACCTATCAAACGTTAACATATAGTACGCGGTGCCTGCATCAAAGGTAATCGGAATGATTACAGGCCATACGTTACCTCCACCGGGATGAGTATCTAATATCAGCTCTCCTTGTTTCTTCAAATCAGGATACGAAAGAACTTCCATGGGACACGGATAGCTACCCCTGCCCAAGAAAACATAACGAGTACCACCTATTTTCTGGATTAAAATGCCTGTTCCAGAAGTTGGTTGGTAAAGAGAAAGTTCTTCGTATCTTCCATTCCACGTTTGGGATTCCAACAAAGCAGTTGAAAATCCACCAGGACTCATTTTTGCAAATCCCATTCGCCACATTCCAGCTTGTTCGTCATAAATTACTGACGCATCTTCGTTCTTGCCAACAAATGCATAGTTGACCTTTGTTACCGATATTTCGTTGTATCCAAACCTCAAATCCTTGTCTGTTTGTCCCGAATAAATCATCTGTGGACTGTCTCCATGTGAAGTGGTAAAAACCTTCCACATCCCATCATTTCGATCATAGAATACATCCGATGCATGGTATGGGCGGATCAAATTGTCTCCACGACTGAACCCCATTGTCCCAGTGACTTGCCATGTTTCTTTTTCTAAATCGTACAGATATACACCTTGGTAGCTGGATGGTATTGGACCGTAGCCTCTGGTTGTCATGGCAAACCATATTCTGTACCCATCAATCATTGGAGCTCCATTTTCATAATGTACTACCTTTGGATCTGCCTGTGCAGTTCCACTCGTAAGATATTCTTCCAAGCGACTAATTTTTATGCTTTCGTTTTCTCCTAATTTTGCTCCTGCATTGATGGTAAAGCTATTGGCAACTTGTTTGTCCCTGAAATCAAAGTATGAACTAATATCTAACGTTGCCGCTCTACTCCAATCTTTGCCTTTTACCACAAGAACATTAAAATATACACCTGTTAAATGTACTCGTAGAGTATTAGGTGCATTCATTCCTGTATAATAATCTCGCGAAAGCACACTTGTACCATTCTTGAAAATCTCAATGGACAACAATGTTGTTGTTGTTGTTGTTGTTGTTGAGTTTCCAACATTTTTTTGCGAGACAAGGATGCGGTTACTGTTGTTGTCTTGTAGTAGAGCTAAAATTGCAGTTGAATTGTACGACTGTGACTCTATATCAAGGTCTATTGCTAGATAATTGTGTACTTGTCCAATTCCAATATAACTTTCTGCTAGAAACGTATTTGGATTGCGAATAAACAGTGCCAAATCCCTTTGTTGTTCAAAGATACATTTGGATTCTGTCAGGTGAGACTTTGGATAAAGAGTATCATCTGTTTCAATGTCATCGTCGCCTAATGATAAGTCGAGTTTCGTAGTAACGACTTTAGAATTAAAAAAATTTCGTATTTCATATTCCTTTTCAAATGTCATGTTGAGCGGGTTCGGTGGATCCATTAGTATTTGAGCATCCGCACAGCTTATGGCAAAGACTGCTGCTGCTACAAATAATAATACTATGACAGCAGGCATCATTATCATCATGTTGGATTGAACCATTTGAAATATAACTTGATGCAAGGTTGTCAACAACCTGCTGCACTCTCTCTAGAGCTCCAGACTAGTCTAACGAACAAAAAAAAGAAAAATTGAAAAAACACGAAGCGAGCTTGTCGTGCATCTTCTGGAAAAAAAAAAACAGATTTGGATTTGGTTTGTATGACGTCATAATGTCACCATTATTTTGAAAGAATTTTTTTTTGTCAACTTCTGTTCAATTTTCGGTATACTTACTAGTGAAAGGGTTAATTTCCAAGGCGCCGTTGCGTCCCGCACCCGCGCTTCTGAACTCCACCGTACCAGGTACAGACAATATTTACCGGTACCATGTACAGACAATATGAGATCTTTTTAGAATCCTACGTATGAAGTTCATGGTGGGGAACGAATTTACCATTCTACCGCTTACTTGTGCTTTTGTTGGTTCCTCTGGCTGCATCTCGTTGCTCCTCTCTCTAACAATCGCAACAATTTGTTCACCACCCTCCTTCACAACCCCAATACACCATGAAGACACCTGAATCCGTTTTGAAGAAGCAAGCCACCCAGGCTAAGATTGCTGAGGCCAAGGCCGCTGCTGCCAAGGAAGCCGAAGCCAAGGCCGCCGCTGATGCCAAGACTTTCGTTGCCAACGCCGAAAAGTATGCTGCTGAATACGCTGCTACCGAGAAGGAGGCTATCGAGAACCGCCGCAAGGCCAAGGCCGAAGGTGGATTCTTCGTCCCCGCTGAACCCAAGCTTGCCCTTGTCATCCGTATCCGCGGTATCATTGGTGTCTCCCCCAAGGCCAAGAAGGTCCTCCGTCTGTTCCGTCTTCGTCAAATCCACAATGCCACCTTTGTCCGTCTGAACGAAGCCACCATTCGTATGCTTCGTTTGATTGAACCTTATGTCACCTACGGTTACCCCACACAAGCCACTGTTGCCAAGCTCATTTACAAGCGTGGTTTCGGAAAGATCAACAAGCAACGCATCCCCATTGCTGAGAACAAGGTCATTGAAGAAGGACTTGGTGACTGCGGAATTGCCTGTGCTGCCGATCTCATTCACGAAATCGCCACTGTTGGACCCAACTTTAAGAAGGCCAACAACTTCTTGTGGCCCTTCAAGCTTTCTTCACCCACTGGAGGATTCTCCAAGAAGACCAAGCTTCTTCACTTTTTGGAAGGTGGTGAAGCTGGTGCTCGTGGTGAAGAAATCAACAAGCTCGTCAAGCGCATGATTTAAGCATAGTAAACAAACCAAAACAAAACACCATAATACAATTTGAAAAGGTTCCGACCCCCGTTATAAAGCATTTATATATCGTCTTGGCTCACAACTCACCGAGTTGTCGACCATGATGATTATACTGCAAGGGGGCGGTCATTCTTTTGCTACTATAGATTTTTACATGTGTCCAATTGGATTTTACTTTTTTTTTTCTCTAGTGGTTGTGCTTGTCTCTATTCACTATCGCAGCATGTTGTTTTTCTTGACGCGCCTAGTAAAATGATGCATGGTCTTTTTTCATGTTGGATCTGTTGCGTTTATTCCATTGTATGTAACTCCGTATGTAACTCCGAACGGTTCAAATCACAACAATCAACTCAGCATCCCCAGCATTTGTTTGACATGGTGATACCACAATGCGCAACTTTTCAGTTATACTGCTTAGCCTGCCTGAAGCAAGGGACCTCTTGTTTTCAACAATGTAAAAGCAATTTTTCAGTACCACATTATTTTCTCTGAATGAGTTCAGGCATCCACATTGAGTTTACTGTGGATGTGGTACAACGATTTCTTTGAAGTACTCGTACACTCCATAATTCGAACTGGACGGATTGCTCATTTACAATCCCTCTTGAGAGAATTTCACTACAGTACTTGAAAATTTAGACAATGAAATCGGAGTAATGCAGTATGCATTAACTTTTTCTGTGCAAATCCTTGATGAACAAAAAATGATTTAAAATGTACTCTCTCTGTGTATCATGATACTGGAATAGTGGTGATATCCATTTCCATATTATGGAAAAGACAGACCAAAGGAACGTTTTTTGCAACAACAGTTTTTTTAAAAAAAACTCTTTTGACTCCTCTCTAGAGCTTTCGACTCCTGTCTCTCTAGTCCTAATATTGTGTTTGGAGTGGACCTTCAGATACAGGTACGACCGTACACCGATATTGATATCTTTGTTCGTTCTTCGTCCGTTGATGTAACGGGAACCGGGAAGTTGAAGTCGACAAAACCCGGAAATCTGACGAAGACAGGAAGAACCGAGCCAACTGGAACTACAGTAGGACCTACGTAAACTGTGTTGGATTGGCATCAAGTACGGGCGGGTTCCACTCAGAGCAAGAAAATGTTCAACATACTTCAATCTCTCGATCGATCGATCGATCGATCGATCATCCTTTCGACAAGAGAACACAAACAACAAAACAACTCTACTTACAAGAACTGCGTTTGTCGAAAGAAAGAGAAACAAGTGAGCAACTTTAACTATCTTTCATCTCCCCCAACAAAGTTAGTTGTCTGTGGTCCACGATCATTCATAATCATACTAACTAAGAATGTTGATCTCTCATGGTCCTCGACGACAAAATGCTACGCTATTATTATTAAGTTGCTTTTTATTCTCCAAAGGGAATGCTTTTTATGTCACACCTTGGACAAGAATACCGCAACATCGTTACCATGACGTTTCTTCCTTGTCAGCTGCTACTACTCGACAAGGTCAGGAAAGATATAGTACAACATCATCATCATCAACATCAACTACCTTATATGCAACATCCCAAGAATCTCGAAGTAGTAGCATGGAAACCATTGTCCAATTAGAACGTGACATTGTCAAATTAGGACGACGTGGTAAAACAGATGATGCCTTACAACTCTACAAATCCATTGAATACCCAACGATACGTCAAATGAATGGTGCCATTGATGCATGTGCGAGAGCCCGTCCAACACGGTTAAAGGAAGCCCATGACATTTTTCACCATGGTATAAAACATTTTAATTTAAAACCAAATGTATTTACCTTTGGTTCCCTAATGTCCGCATGTGCAAGAGCTCGACAAGCCGATCAAGCCTTACAATTATTAAAGTCCATGAAGGTACGTTGATACATCATGTCCTACGTGTGTGTGTCAAATTGTTTCATTGTATTCCTTGGCAGCACTTGTTGGCGTTCTTGGGTGATCCTCGCATCTCATTTATTTATTTATTCATTCATTCATTCATTCATTTTTTTCCTCACTCTCGTTGTTTACGTATTGATACTAAACAAAATTTAACAAAAAAGACGGACTATGGTGTAGAACCTAATGCAGTAGTCTATTCTACTGCCATTTCGGCATGTGCACGTGCAGAACCAGCTCAACCGAAACAAGCCTTGGAATTATTACGACAAGCCCCTAAAAATGATATGAATGTTGTCGGATACAATGCTGCTCTTTCGGCATGTGCCAGTGCAGGACAATGGGAACCAGCTATAGACTTGTTACGTGAAATGGAACAACAACAAAAGAGTGGTCATGGTGTTGTTTGTCCAGATGCTGTATCGTATGGGACTGTTTTGGCTGCCTGTGAACGTGCTGGTAAATGGGATATGATTTTACATATTGCCAAGGAAATCATGCAAAACAAAGAAGAAAATAAGAATGATACGAATCATGACAATAATGATCATAGGAATGGAGTGGTATTGGATGGAATGTCATTAACCTCTGTATTACATGCATGTCAACAATTAGGATTACCGGATGAAGCCATGTATTATTTAGAAATTATGAAAACCTCAAACCCCTCTCAACGTAAAACCATGGGACTCCAACGTAAGGGTGCCAAACGTCCCATCAAGGGTGCCGATGCGGTAGCCTACCGACTTGCCATATCTGCCTGTGCTCGCGGTGGGAACTGGCAACAGGGTATACGATTGTTGGAAGAAATGAAGTTTGAATTAGATCATTATACTCCGGATGTCATGGCCTACACATCGGCCATTACAGGATGTGAATATGCGGGTGAATGGAAACGTGCCTTTGGACTTGTCGATGCCATGAGGAAAGATGGTGTCGAACCCAATGTTGTTACCTTTGCAGCTGTTATTGGTGCATGTGCAACCGCTTGTGCCAATGCAGGACGGATGGAACAGTATGATGCCATGGCATTGCCCAAAAAGAAGGCTCTGCAGCTCTTAAAGGTAATGAAGATGGATAACACAATTGTAGATCCTAATATCAATGTTTACAATGCTGCCATTCGTGTATGTGCAGAAGCCATGGATTTAGATGGTGCCATGACTCTACTGGATCAACTAGAAGAGGAGGGTCTGGAACCAACTCAACGGACCTTTGGATCATTGGTAACTGCATGTGAACGTGTCGAAAGTTCCGATGCTCTCAACAAGGTATTCCGTAGAATGAGAGATGCATCCATTACACCTAATGAAATTATTTACGGTGCCGCTATTAGTTGTTGTCGAAAGGCTGGTGAACCTGAACGGACTCTCCTCCTTTTACGTAAAATGATTCGAGAAGGACTGTCACCGAATATTGCAACCTTCAATACTGTCATCATGGCTCAAACGGAGGGTGGTGGTAAACGAGATATGGAACGGGCAATACTTACCTACAAAATCATGAAATCGAAAAAACATTCACATGCAAGTGTCCGTCCTAATCGACAAACCTATACATTGATTGTAACAGCTCTTGCCTCCAAGAAACAACCCCGCGAGGCAGAACTATTTCTACGAAAAATGCGAAGTGATGGGTATGTACCTGATGTTGACTTATACACAACAACAGTGACTGCCTATGAACGTCTTGGTCAACCCTTGGAAGCTGTACGACTCATGGAAACTATGAGAGAGGATGGGTATGACTTTTATGAAGTGAAAGTATTGAATGCTGCCTTTAAAAGGGCTGTCAAAATTGTGAATGTTGTGGGTCAAGGTTTGAGACCACCTGGTAATGAGAAAGACGAAGATATCGAAGAACTAGTCAGTGATGATGATGTTGATGATATTGTGGCCGCTGCTGTCATCAATGATGACGATGATGAAAACAATGAATTTGATTTTGTTCAATTAGACTTTGATGATGACAAAATTGGTGGATTCCTCAATGGTACTGATAAAACATTTTAAAAACGTACAGTATCATTCGTGAAAATTTTACAAAAATAACAATTAAATGAATAGATAGAAGAGTTTCTCTTTCATACACAATACACACAATGAGTCACATTTTAAACATTTTAATTCTGACATAGCTTTCTATTATAACATGGTGAAAGTCACATTCACATGACGATACACCCTTCTTCTGTTTGAGGTGGACCACCAGTAGCAGCTTGTCGTTGTCTTCTTTCTATACGTTCTTTTCGTCGATCATACATTCGTTCCTTAATTATTTCTTTCGATCGTATGACTCTTTTAGCATTATTTAAATCAGATCCATTTTGATCAAAGAAATGAGCTTCTTCATATTCAAATGTATATCCACCTGTTTTAGGGGGTGGTCCCTGTGGTGCCTTACTGTATGGATTCACATTATCTGCGGACCGATGATCACCAAAGGTAAATCCTTCACCTAATGGACTTTTATAATCATAACTTGCATCACGTCCACTTGCCGCTTCAGCACGTTTACGTGCACGATCTACCTCATCTTTCATCATACCTGTTCCATAATGCATCTCGAAATGTTTGGTTTCATCAAAAATTTTAAAATTTGGAGGTGGCTTTGGTGCATAAACTTTACGATAATTAGGTGGTGGTGGTTTTCGTGCATTTTGGGTAGTACCATACAACATGGAACTATCGTACGCCTTCCGTCTATTATTATCACTTAATGTATCATAGGCATCCGATGCAATCTTAAATTCGTTTGCCTTATCAGTACAACCATCATTCTTATCAGGATGTAATGCCATTGCTAATTTACGATATGCCATTTTAATTTCATGTTGTGTAGCAGTTCTATTTTTTTTGCGGGGGGAGTCAAATCAAAACATGCAACATCATATCAAATTATAGTATTTTGTGAGAGTATATTATTATATATACACGAGAACAAGTTGGAAACATACTTTCCAAAAACAATAACAAATCAAAAAAGAGAGAAGCGCCACACACCATACGTACTTTGATACGTTTAAAACTTTATACAAATCTTTTCCGCTGCTGCTTGTTGCCATTTTGTTTATGGTCGGACCAAAAATGAAATATTTTTAAAATGAGCTACGTAACCAGGTATCTCAAGGCGAAATTCTTTGAGAAATAAAGCAATCAAAGAATGACGAGAGTTCGTTAAAGTGCAGGGATAAATGGGCAGTGTGGTGACCTCTATTCTAGTGTTTGATAAGATGACGACGTCGCTTGTATCTGTTCAGAGGTCTTATGCTAGCTGCCGACGACATTCAGCGATATGACGGTGAAGGCTGTTGGTTTTGTAATGAATGATGAGTTGGTGCCAGCTTTGGTGGCAGCGCTCGGGGTGAGTGGTAAAAAAATGAAAAAACATAATATCTCGAGTCTCGAGATGCGCTGTACCGGTACGTACCTACGTACTTATAGTACTAATAGTACCTGTACCAGGTAAGGGGAGCGTAGCGCAAAAGGAGTGAGTACGTTCTGCCCCCGAACCCTGAACTTCTGCAATGTCGTCCCCGCGCCCCCAGCATACAAACACGGCTCAAATTCAGCGAAGGCTTCACCCTCAGTAATTCTTTCACAAGAAAAGTCCTAGCTCCATGTACCTGGTACAGGTACAAGCAGTCCTAAAACATGAAGAAAGGGACTGGAAACAGAAACACTAATACAAAAATGCAATAGAACGAGCAAAAGCCAAGAATTTGGAATGGATCCGGATGCATAAAATCAAATGGGCACTATGTGAGAAGAGCAACAGCAACACGGCATGGTACCAATGACAATAAAACAATCAATCTATGATACTGTGCTTGGAATGTATGGTAGGAGGAGAGTGGATCCAATATAGTACATATGGGTGCCAAATCCTAAAATTTGGAAAACCAACGACCACTACATCAATCGAGAACCACATTCTAAACAAAACATAGCATAAGTGCATACCTGAAGCAATCAGCAAGGACCCCAGTCACCTTGAGATTCCAACAGAACTGATCAAACTAATGAGGGAACAAAACTACGCAGAAAGTAGTGTGAATGTTGTAAAATCTGATTACACAAAAAACGGAATAAAATTCAATGAAATTGAGATAGGGAACCAATCTGAAACAAACTCAATGGCATCTAGAATACATTGGAGGCTACCACACAAGAAAATAAAAGGAACATAATCACCCAAAGAAGAAAGTAAAAACCCCAAATGTAGCAAAGGATATATCATTAGAAAAGATAGCATTCTAAGAAAATCAAGAAAAAATCAAAGAGATCAATATGGCTCCTGAAGGAAAAAGGGCATAACAAAAACAGAGCAGACTGACATAATATAGGCTTACAACCCATTAATGTTTAGTACACAGTTAGTTAGTTCCACTGTACCAGGTACCAGGTACAATGTATTGCCAGGAATCTACCTGTAGTACAAATAGTCCTAGAGTGTCCTAATAAATAGTAACAGTACCAGGTGTACAAGTACACCAGGTACATGAAGATGGTATCAGGTGCCATTGCATGAAAGCACTCAGAAAGAAATAGCAAACAAACCAGAGACGAACCCTTGAGAGTGGGTACTAGTCAAAAACTACCTTGAACCACAAAATGTACACATTTCAACAAAAACACACCAGAACATGATCAATTTTGGTTGGGTTTTCAAAGTTAGACATCCAAATGAAAGCTTTTCTTTTATACTTCATGGTTGTGTTAGACATACAAAGTGGGGACCAATATATTGACCTGTCTAGAGGGTACAGAGATAAGATCTTTTTTCATGTTTTGGTAAAAAATCTGAAAAGTACACATTTGGTCTATCCTTCAAATGTACATCTACTGGTACTACTGGACCATCTTGGTCTACATAAGCAAATTTTTCCTCAACATCATCAAATTTTTCCCAAAAAAAAACACTGAGTTGTATTTTTGGTGGTCAAATAGATTTGGTTGTTTGTTTCTTGGCAGTTGAATTGATTTACTTGTATAATCACGTACTACTACCAAATTACCAAACTGCAGGAAAGTAGTTCTGGCTATGATTATGTCATAGTCTTTGTTTTTTTGGTGTTCGAATTGATTTACTCTTGTATCTTCAATTCCTACAAGAAAACTAATTCAACTAAATCATTGGTTTGTTCCAATTCCAACATGACTACTTAATTTTAGGTTATCTGCTACCATAGTGTCCTCTCGTGTCATTCATTGCATCCGGTTTCATGGATCATTCTGCACATCCCATTTTTTTGGATGCTCCCACCTTCAATATTCAATATCAATCTTAAACATTCAATCTTGGATTGTTCTTGTTCACTTTTTGTTCTTGGATTCCTCCTGCTTATCCAGCTTTTTTACAAGGTGAGCCTTTTTTTTGTCTGTTTCTGCAGTGAGTTTCAAACATGCCTGACACTGCTGCATCCATGCATGGAACCTTTTTTTACACTGGTTCTGCGTCCACTCAACCTCCTTCTGCTTCAAGTACAATACGAGAGAGTGTGAGAAAAAACGAACTTACATTAACAGATTATATGAGTGAAGAAACGAAACTTCACTCATACAGAGGTGGACAGAGTAATGGAGGAAAAACTAGAGATGTGTTTGTACTGTTGTCATGTCAACCATCAAATCTTTTTTTTGGTGTTGCGTTCTGCTAAGGATTGTTTTTTGTCTCGAACAAAAAAAGAGCCAAATGTGTACTTTGTTGAGCCGGCCTGCATACCAGAGTCTACGGAATTTATACGGCAGATGGTTCAAGGTAGTTCCAACAATTTTGGGACAACAAAAATTCCGAAAAATGGTCAACTTTGAGCTAAAATATAGTGTTATTGCAATTACATTCAGCCAATTTCAGAGATACTATGCAAAGCGTATGTAACTGACAGAATGCAACTTGAAAAACGACTTTTGGTCAGAACAGTCTGGAGTTATGCTTACGTGCTTTTGTGTGCAGGTCTCATGGTTCGGGGTAGTTTCTTACTAGTACAAGGATTTTTTGTACAGGGTCATTGGAAGGTCTCTGGTGACGTCTCCAGACGAGCTGGTCAATCTTTCGATTAGGTACCCTTCAACGAAGAATGCTGTCTATATTTTTTAAAATTGCTTAGTAGTATTAATACAGCTTGTGACAGTTCAAAAAAGTACCTGTACCAGGTAAGACGAAACTGTCGCTGTGAAATAGTGTAAGGTATGTTTTACGTGTACCTCGTACGATTTCAATGCAGACTACCTGTACAGGTACCAGAGGTACCCTGGTACAATTACAATAGTCCCGCAAGGTACCCGTACGCCTTAGCTGTAGCTACAGGTACGATACCTGGTACATCCTTCCTACTACTAATCCAGTACGGGAAGTGCATTTCTGCTTTCTATGAGGCCGGGAAGAAAAATAATGTCAACATCTCTAAAGTACAGTTATTGTATGCTTTCTCTCAAATGTAATAATTCCTGGACAAAGGTACAGGAAAAAACTGTCCTATAACAGTTCATAATAATATTATTGTAATGCACTCCATAACTATCTAAAATAGTCCTTATCGAGGGTGAGACGTGACCAAGACTAGCTTTTACTTTATCTTTTATAGTGCTGGTAGTTGTTTTTAAATATACACCGTACGATGAATCAATATCATTTAAGAAAGCTTTTGATGCGACCCTATACTTGAACTTATTTTTCTCGAGGATATCCTTGCTGTAAAAACGAATGTGACTCTTAGGATTAAGACTAAGAATTTAAATGTACGAAGACCTGAACGTGAATGCCAGTATCTATGACTATGAGGAGAAATAAAAGTACCACGTCAGTTATGATTATAGAAATCATTCTACAATAATGAATAAAAAAGTAGTCAACGTACTTAACGAATAATTACTGTCATATGATGAAACTACAATAGTGAAAATAGAAGCTGTTTTCCTCAAAATCGAACTCTTGTTCCGTATGGAGTAGGAGATTTGTACGATCAAGATGGGCTTAAATACTCCATTTACATATCCGCACTCTCTTTCTGAAGAGCTGCAAACGAATGTAAAAAATACAAAAAAAGTTTGTCCGATCAAACGCGTTGAATGCAGAAATAGCTTTCCGATAGTACGAAATCATGCAAGATTGTCGGGTTCTTGGGTTACTTAAAAAAATTGAATATCCACTTACTGGAACGACACGAAAACCCTACAGAAATACCGTGCCTTGTAGAAATTCTGGATTCTCTTCCTATTGTTCCTGGGTCATTACAAAAAAATATAAAATCATCTGTATTATTTTATATCGAGTCTGTTTCAAGTTGTCGTCTCTCTCTCTCTCAGCGGAATCTCCAAAATAGAAAACAATTCGACACAGAAAGATGGAAAATGCCTCAAGTACAACACACCACGGCGTCGGGAGTTGTGACAATAATACGAATTCACCCAAGGAAAGAAGGGCTTCTTTAGAATTTAAGAGTTTATCGTGCATGACACCGGAAGAATCCGATGCAGCCAGCTGCAATAGTGATGGTGGTATGGGAAGTCCTGTAGGTTCAAGTCTAGACTTGGAAGAAATGTTAAAAGGTCTGTCTCTTCACGAAGAGAAACGCCCTTCTCCAATGAATGGTTCATGGCAAACTGATAACGACCTGCCGGATCGTCGGAAAATGGTTTTCAAAGTTGCAGCAGTTTTATTAAAATTAATGCGAAAAAAAGATGAACTACCAGAATATCTTCCAAGGATGGCGACATCTTTTGAAGCACATCTCTTCGTAACTGCCACAACAAAAGCAGAATATTTGAATGATAAAACTTTGAAACGACGGGTCTCCAGTATTGTTCGAACGTTGAAACAACTGAATGCAACCAAGTCGAGTCTAGCAGCATCGAGTTCGTGTTAAAAGGACCGAATCTAGTTAGTAGTTGGTCACAATGCTAAAACAAACGCGCCTCTTCTTGGAAAATCATTGCTAAATTTCAATTGTTCTTAGCGAACGATACCTTCTTGAACGACAGTTGTTTGATGTCAGCTGATTTTGTGGTACCTTTTTTTCAGTCATATGCCAAACCATAGACTGTTGATATTACATCGGGGGGGGGGGGG
>WKLE02000178.1:33075-44324 GCA_014885115.2 Asterionellopsis glacialis
CATTCCATATTATAAATAAATATATATGCATTCATATATTCCCACTGATTGCATTTCATTTTTTCATTCACGTTGACCACGTAATCGTCTAGCAAGTTGTAAATCTTTAGGCATGACAGTCACACGTTTACCATGTATAGCACAAAGATTGGCATCTTCAAATAATCCAACCAACAAGGCTTCTGCTGCTTCCTGTAAGGCTAATATCGCTGTCCCTTGCCATCTATATTGTGTACGATGAAATTGCATTTGTATTTCACGTACTAATCTTGCAAATGGTAATCGACGTAACAACAAGTCAGTTGAACCTTGATACATTCGAATTTCTTTCAATGCTTTTTCACCTATTCATTAAAAATTAAATAAATTAAATAGGAAATTATTAATAAAACATGAATTCAAATTTCTATTAAATGAAAGGGGGGTTACCCCTAAAAATCCGTGACATCCTGCAGCACCGCGCCATGAAAACAACGAACATCCAAGCAACAACAAGAACAAAATGATCGAAACATACGCACCTGGTCTCATACGTCTTCGTCGTCTTGGGACTTTGGGAATAGGTCTTGTAGTAGGTGTTCGCGCACGACCAACTAACGCACCACCCGATGCACTTCTTGGTCGTTTTGGATTGCTCTTGAAACGCGCCATGTTTTTCTTCTTTTTTCTGTCGTTCGATGTGTGTTTTTGCGCAGATGAGAATAATTTTGGGGGAACAAGACGGAGCAAACGGAAATTTCTCCTGTTACGTCATGATGATATCATAAGTTTTTTTGGAATCGTTGACACCAACGAGACAGCTTATGTATGTACAGTATGATACACACGCACACGACAAATCATGTCATCATCTTCGACCGACAGAAGTAAAGCAGCCAAAGAATAGCCAATCAGAACAGAGTTCTTGTAAGGTCGATCGGCACATTCGCGTTCGTCGGAAGAAGAAACTGAAAACAAAAGAAAACACTGTAGATACGGTAAATAGTCTACACGAGAAAAGAGAATCACAAAAAAACAACAACTAATTAATTAGGCCACGTTGTCGCTTCTGGCTTCCATTGATTGTATCCTCCAGTGACAACAAAAGAAGAAGCAGAAGAAGAAGAAACATAAGAAACAGAAAAAGACGGAGGTGAGAAAAGACTTCTGCATCTTTGGAGACCATTGAGAGGGTGGATGTGATTGGGATAATCCATTGACATACATATTATATTGGACGAATCGTCATGAAATACTATAGAATACCATGGAGAAGACGAATCTCCATCATTACATCCATATGCCTAATACTATTTCTGAAATGTTCGAATGGAGCAAAACATGTACGAAAAAAGCGTCAACAATCACTCCATGATGATGATTCATTAGCGTCATCACCATCATCCTTGGAATTAGAAAATACGTTCCCAACCTTAAATGACACTATGGAAATGGGTCGATTGTCTAAACTTATCTATGCCTTTAAACATGACACAACATGCAATGCCACCAATGCCCAAGGTGAACCATTACTGCCAACAGATTTAGAATGCCATTTTTATGAACATGAAAATTTTATTCGTGGGACGCAGGTGATGATATTCTCATCGTCTTCCCAAAAATATATTGCACTTGTGTATGCGGGGACTGATAATTTAAGAACTGCCTTGACCGATACTGACATTTTACAGAAACCACTAGGTCCACTCAATGACACCAATGGTGATTCATTATGGTTACCTGGACCAGCACGTGTCCATGCAGGATTTGACAATGCTGTATTTGAAAATGGGTTGTTTGATCGTGTCCTAGATGCCTTGGACCGTCTCCTGCAAACATATCCCTATTCAGAGTATCGTCTCTTTACCACAGGTCATAGTTTAGGTGCAGCCGATGCTACCTTGGCAGCAATTGGGTTACATCAAACACTCTTATCACCCAATCACAATGGCAAGAGTAACGTTCACAATAGAAAGTTTCGAAGAAGAAGGAGTCTCTCGAAGGATACTACTACTACTACTGTTAAAAAAGTGACTTGTATCAATTTTGGTTGTCCTCGTATTGGTAACAAATATTTTACAATGGCTGTCAATGAAATGGAACATATAGGTATATGGAGGTTTGTATTAGGACTAGATTTAGTACCACGATTACCAGATGGTGTATTCTTTGATCATGTAGGTCATACCATTCAATTGGATTATCCTTCATCCAAATATAAGAAGAAACAAAAGAAAAAGTGGTATAAACCCAGTGATAGTAATGGTGCAGGGAAGCCAGGTAAGGATAATGACACGGCGACACCAAGAACTGATGGTGCCTTGGCCTATTATCGTCACCATGGCAATGAAACTTTGGGATATGAAGGTGTTCCAATAGGATGGAATTCAAAATCATTTATTTGGGTACCAGGTGCCATGGAATTACATTTTATGAGAAAATATCTAGCTTACTTTAAAACTTTATCCATGACAGACCCAAAGAATCATTATGTCAACAGTTTTGCGTTGATCCCGGATGATTCGAATAATAATGATACATCTACTGATGATGATTTTTATATTAATCCACCAGATGATGTTATATTTGATGTGGAACAAGATTACTAGGGAGTGTCGTTGATCAAGTTCTAATATTTTAGCTAACAAGTTAATTTTGCTTGTTTCATATCAGTACCTTTAACTTTTATGCGTGAATGCGTAAACTCACTCTCGCTGGCAATGTACATGCAGACTACTACGAACACAACCTCAAAATACTTGAAACACATATATTTTTTGCACTTCTTCTCTAGGAAAGGTATAGATGAAGACTAGATTGAACAGATTATTTCTTACGTACGAATACATATATGATTACATGATATTCAAATGTTCATTGATGTATTGTAGGGTTGTTATCTGTAAATGAGTTGCTTCTTGTTGTGATTCCTTCAGGGACTGTAGGATTAGTTTTATCCTTGGAACTTTTATCACTTCGTAGGAGATCAACTTTCCATTTTCCACTAAGCTCGTTATATGTTACTTCTTTCATAATGAACTTTCTACTTCTCGCAATTTTCTTGACGTCTCGTACTACAAAACTTCGCTCTTCTTGGATAGCCCTATGTATTCCCACTTTGATACACTTTCCTAAGCTTTTCAATTCAGAATCATTCATAAACAAGCTCATCCCTGGCCAATGAAGCCAATCTGGACGTTCGGCAGTATGAGCATCGACATATTCTTTTGCATGTTGCCATGGATGATTATCAAAGGAATTTTTGGGAACAAGACAAATATCATCAATACCAAATTGACCGAATGATATGGGAATGAATTCGTCTTTTTTCGTTGGTCCGTGGAGTCCTTTCACAAGCCACACAGCACCATAAGGTGTTAACTTCCATCCAAAGATCAATACTTCATGTGTGTCACCCAAACAACTGTCAGCAAAGCAACTATCATATTCTGTAACATCTAAAAATTCTCGACTCATTTCAAAGCTAACCGAGACGACAGGTCCACTAGTCATAATCTCTCTCTTTATTTCTTCTGCATAACTTCCAATAAATTGCTTTGAGCCACCAAATTTGTCAAACACTTCTTTTACACTCGTTGCATTTGAACTACGTACACGATCCATTTGATAAGAAAGCTGTGTCATTCGACCATGAGCAATTGTTCCACGGTGATTGATACATCGGTACGCCATAAGCTTGGCAAGTTCTTCTTTCGAGATGTCATCTTCTGGAGAAGGAAGTGAAGGGTGTTTGACACCGCGAAGATGAGGCCAGGTGTCGAAAGCATTAAATTCCAGCGGAAGAGGGAGGGTTTTTTCTACGACAGTTGAAGTAGTCGGCTGTCGGCTGCCATTCGTCAATCCAGAGTTGGAGGAACCTTGTTGGAGCATACCATTGCTGTCATAGAGCCCCCGACCACTCGCTTTGTACCCTGGAAATCTACCGTTTACTTTTGTCGTATCTTGCAGGCTTCGACCGCTTCTGCTCTTTTGGCTATCCATCTCGGTTAACGTAGCTCTTGCAGCTGTTTGATCGTTTGGTTTTGC
This sequence comes from Asterionellopsis glacialis, assembly GCA_014885115.2. NCBI lineage: Eukaryota > Bacillariophyta > Plagiogrammaphyceae > Rhaphoneidales > Asterionellopsidaceae > Asterionellopsis > Asterionellopsis glacialis. The sequence continues at coordinate 37,102 of WKLE02000178.1, forward strand.
AAACATGTTAGAGTACCCTACTCACAACTAAGCAATGCATGTAGTTTTCTTCCAACAACACACCACTCTGACCCCTTGTGAGAATAATAATATTATGTCTGCTCTACTACAAAAAGACTTCATGATTGATTGATACTGTTCGTTTACGTCTTGCCGTTATTATTAAAAACAGACAGCTCTACTTAAAGATAGGAAATATGTAGGACTTAGGAAATATCAGTATCAGTCATAACGGTAAGTTGTATTGAGTAGTATGTAAGCATTAGTAAAGGTACCACTTAGGCGAACATTGCATGCTCCCATTTTCATCCACAAGTTGGAAACTCCAAAATTTTGGAAATTTCTTCCGGGTCTACTATGACGTCATTCTCCCATCGGACGTGCCCGACCGCCAACGGTCTCTTTATCTCTGGGACTCGTCGTACCAGGTACAGTCGTCGAAAGCACAGACTCGCAATCGATCATCGAGGCGTACGCCATTCATCAGTCATCAGCCCATCAACACAGATAAAAAGAAAAAAGAACAACATCACAGAACAGACTACTCCTAAAAATATCCACCTCTCTAGAGAGGATTACTTATCACTAATCACGTGTCATCATTCAGCAACACGATCAGCGAACAACGACCAGTAAAAAAATTAGACGTATGACAAAAAGTTGTTCCTTGACAATTTGATTTGATTTCAAGCAGCACCAAGAGGGGAGTTCCAGTATGTCCAAACTTTGTCCAAGTTCATTTTGTTTGTTGCTTGCTATTGCTTCCCTTGTTGGGTCAACAACAGCGTTTCTACCTCCATCAGCGGTAAACAAGCAGCCATATATAGATTATCCGCGGCGAATAAGAATTTCAGCTGTCAAGGGTGAAAAGTCTGGTGCTCCATCAACAACAAGAGCAAAAGACTCCAAGAAAGCTGGCAGTAAGAACGGCAGAGCAAAAAGGGGGTCACCAAAACAAAGAAAATACCGCAAAAGTAATAATTACTCAGGAGGGCCGAGGAGCGATTTTGAAAAGGCAAAGATTCTGAATCAAAAACTTGCTTCTGGTCAAAGTGCACAGGATGTGTTGTCCGTCTTGGCATCGACTGATAATGCCCTTACGGGGCTGGCAGCTGGAGGAAAGATGAATTCCGTCAACTTTTCAACAGCTCTACATCGCATTGGGCGACATTCATTTCGGGATGATACTAGAGCTGCTGCCTTGAAGGACCCCAGATTTGCCTTATTCATGTGCTCCCTCGCCGAGGCAGTGAGTGGTCTAGACTACACGAAATCTATAAAGACAATTCAGGAAGAGATGGAAACACAAACAACAACTCGTATTGTACCAGGAAAGAATAGTCTCATATTCAAACCAAGAGAATGGTCTAACATTGCATGGGCAATCGCAAAGCTTCGATTAGCCCCACCAAAAAGTGCATTCCCTTTGGACACATCCGAGGAAGTTGTCGGTGAACTTGTCCAGGCATCCTTCCAGCTGCGGAGTCAAGTACTGGAAGCCGCACGGTTACGGAAACAGGGTAAACTTTCAGCTGATTCGCCGTGGATCGCAACACTATCTAAAGTATCTGGTCTTTTAATGGATTCCATTTCTCACACTATTTTGACGACAACGAAAAACTTCAACACGCAAGAATGGGCGAACTTGTTATGGGCAATGGCTACTGCAGGACGTGCTGATGAAGTTGTGTCGAGCCGCGTGACGACCAATTTGATTCATAGTATGAAAGCAATGCAAAAGGATGGATTATTACCAAAGCCTCAGGAAATTAGTAATAGTTTATGGGCATTAGCCACTGCGGGTGTCCATAGTGAAAGCGAAGCGCTAATGGAATTGACAGCAGATTTGTTGGATACCAAAGAAGAATATATTGCTCAGTTCAAGCCTCAAGAATTAAGTAATTCTGCGTGGGGAATAGCGACTATTCTCACAAACAAACGAACAAATAACGATGAAGAAAACGATTCGGGATATATTGATACCGTAGCATTGCGAATATTGCGTCATATTGCTCGTTCAATTGCTGAACGTGCTGACGAATTCAAATCACAGGAGCTCTCAAATACTGCTTGGGCCTTTGCAACGTTGGGTTTCGGTTATAATGGCTTAGAGAGCGCTAATTCGCTGAATGACTATATCTATCTGACATCCGACGATCCAGAGGGAGATAGGATGCATATGTCAAGAGCACTTGATGCAATAGCAGAGACTTCATTACCTCGACTGAATGTTTTCAAAACTCAAGAGTTGAATAATCTTGCCTGGTCCTATGCAAGATTAAATCAAAAAGAAACGTCAAAGTATCTTTACGAAGGAATTGGAAATCAATTTCGTCAAAGACGTCGACGGTTTTCACCTCAGGATATCGGTACGACACTGTGGTCCTTTGCTACTATGGAATATTTTGATGAGGAAATTTATCGAATAATTTGTTCACGCCTAACCATTGACCAAGGAAGCCGATTCAAGCCGCAAGAAGTTTCAAACACAGTTTGGGCGCTTGCAACAGCACAGGTGATTCCTAAATACCCCGATGCTTTTGATACTACGCTGGTCCATCCGTCCATGAGGTTGTCTCTTGATGAAATGTCCGATGATCCAGTAACCTTATGTTTTGCTGCAGCATCCAATGAGCTAATGAAGAGGCCGTCTGAATTTAAAACGCAAGAAACTAAGGATGTGCTTTGGAGCTTTTCAAAGGTGGGAGTACGCCACCCCCCTCTTTTTAAAGCGGTAGCAGACCACCTTGTCGGTGCTGAGCCGGAGTTGAATCATCAGGGTAGGGGACTCGACGGATTTTCTCCTCAAGGCTTGGGAAACCTAGCATGGAGTTACGCAAAACAAGCACAACTTGCAGATGAAGCAGCTGAGCGTATAGAAGGATCTGGGCGTGGTACGAGTGGGCGTCTAGCGATTTATGCAACTATTTGTATTGATATTGGTGAGAGTCAAATTCAACGTCTGTTTTCTGGTATTGCAGATGCAGGATTGCAAGTTCATGATGGTTTATCCAAACTGAAACCTCAGGATATGGCCAATACTGCATGGGCGTTTGCAACTCTGGGTTTGTTCCATAAAAGATTTTTTGATGCGGTAGCTGTGCAAGTTATTCGAAGATTATCTAGCTTTGTTTCGAAAAAATCTGGAAATAGGAGTGCTGACTATATGACTCGTTTCAAGGGGCAAGAGCTAGCCAACATTGTTTGGGCCTTTGCCACGCTCAATTATCCTGCACCAACAATGTTAGAGGCCATTGCACCCTATGCTGTGCTCATCTCCAGCAATAGCGGTGGTTCCTCTTATGATGTTCATAGTATTTCACGGCAATTTAAGAGACAAGAGATAGCTAACATTTTGTGGAGTTGTGCTGTATTTGGTACATATCCCAGGGACCTCATGCAACTGATGTATGTAGGCTTGCTGGGTGAAGGTAATGAATCCAACCCAGACATGCTCTCCAGGGTATACAATGATGGTGGCATGCAGATGCAAGCAATCATGACACTCCTATACGTAAGTCACGATCTAGAGACCGGTTCCGTTTTTGGAGTACTCGTCCATGCATTTGTACATGCACTCGTACTGCACTCTTGAAAAATCAACTCTAACCCATTCCAACTTTTTATCAAATATACTTTTAGGTACAACTATTAGTTCATATTGAGGCTCCTGATATCAACCTTTCTTTACCACCCAACTTTCCGGAAGGATGGGATACTGCTTCATCTTCCTTGCCGGATGTAGATACAAATACTGCCTCCCCTGCCACCATGCTTTCTCTTTCTTCAAGTAAAACACAAAAGGATGTAAGTTCTTCCTTGCAACGAATTGGCTTTGATCACGTCCAAGAGCATGTTATAGGTGCTGAGGAACTTTTGGAGACACATGGTGCTGAATTATCTTCATCGGCACATGAAATTCTTTCTATCGATATGGCCAATCTTGAACAAAAGATTGGTATCGAAGTCGACGGACCATCTCATTTTATTACAGTTGTAGATGGTGACGGTGAACATAAAGTCGAAGAGAAGAAGGAACGTGGCTATGCCAAAGTTCTGAATGGTAAGTTAGCATGGCAATTTATGTGGGAAGGGAAACAAAAAATGAATGGTCCCACAGCCTTGAAAGAGCGGCTCCTAAGTCATTTCGGATGGACACTCATTCACGTACCCTTTTGGGAATGGGATGCTCTCGATGCATCTGCTGAAGCAGAAGATAAATATACCACTGAAATGCTCAAGAATAAGAGAAATGATAATGTTTATTAAAACTATAGGTTGCTAAAAGACAAACAGTAATAATAGAATCATCATTATTAGCTGTTTTGTCTGTTATATTGGAAACGGGAATCCAAACAAAACTGATTGCATGATATATCTTTGCGTCTTTCCTATTTAAATCTATACACTGCAGGAAGAAATGAGTTGTTTTCACTCTTTTCTCTCTACTGATTCTGGAAACCTCCGTACCACAGTCTCTACAGATGGCTTTTAGTTTGCAGCAAACAATACTTGCAGTGTTCATTCAAAGATAACACTAATTAATCATTCATCAAGCGCATGAATAGTACCATCCATCGAAGTCATCTTTTCTTTTTTCAATACATAATTTTGTCTTTCTGATATTGCTTGGATCATACCCTTGGCCATAGCCTTACCAACTAAGAAGTGCGTTTCAGCATTGTGATAAAAATGGTAACCTTGCGCCTTGTTGGGTGAATACTGAGCATCACGCCAAAAACTTCTAGTTTCAGATGCTACGACACAACATTCCAATTCTGGATGACGCGTCATATTGGCAGCTGCAAACTGTGAGAGGACAATATCGATACGTCGACAGCCATGATCTTGAGGACCACAATCACAATTGATTTTAGTAGCATTGGGTCCATCCCAACAATCTGGTGGTTGACGTTTGGATTCAGCGCCGGTGAAACCATCAAATCCTGAAACGGCAATATTGACAGGTAAATGAGGATTCTTCCATTCGTCTCTTAAATCTTGAATCAAGTTCACCATATTCGTTTCATATGCTGCTGTATCGTTCAGATTACACCCATCATTCCACCCCTGAAACCATCCAAACCCAGAAATTTCTGCTTTAAGATTTGCTAGATCAGGATACATTTGACCAATAACACCTGGTGTCATTATACGATTGACATTTTGAATCATAAGTTTATAATAATGCCCCACAACAGTCGGATCACAATCTGGAAGTTGACAATATGGATCACCATTTACCATCCGTGTCGATGAAGGAGGACGAAAATCATGTGCAATAGTCTTTCCACCCCAAGCTGTCTATTTTCCGTTGTTTACATGTCATGAGTAGTGCAAAAGTTTTTGATAGAATCAAGAAGAAATGTGAAGTCAGTATCGAGGCTATGTAAGAGACTTCCACGAAGAGGAATATAACACTTTCACGTTCATTTACCTTGATGATGAGAATTTTTTGTTCTTTTGGCACTCCCAAACCGAAACCAAATCCCACTGTACGACACATGTGCAGATGAAGCAAAGCAGCAAACATTAAATATAAGTTTTTATTCTTTTGAAATAGTCCATAATATTATGCGTTGACTATCGACCATTGTGCTCAGTATTCTTCGACTAGCACGAGACAAAGAAAATAGATACAAATTCAATACAATCATCAACCAAGTATAATTTCACATATACAACGTACATTCTGGTCCAATAAAGTTGTTACCATTTCCAATAGGTCCACCAGTCCCATATCCAACAGTTAAATCACCTGCAGAATAATCTTGATTAGGTATACCTGGAATTTTCGATCCATTGATTGCACCTGTTTTACTACCAGCTTCATTAAACCAAACTTTAATATTCTTCAAAACTTTCCAATCTGTTTTGTACGAGTCCCACAATACACCAAATTCATCACGTGTCCTTGGATCTAAAAGCTGATACATGAGTGTCCCATTTAATAAATCATGAGTTGTTGCATTTGTCGTATTTACTTCACCGTGACCTTCCATATTCGATTGTCCTGCTAAAACAAAAACTAAAAGTTTATCATTCTTATTCGTTGTTGTGGTAGTAGTATTTCCATCCTTAGTAATAGTAGTAGGACTTAAAAGGTGGGGTGATGATGATTTGTTTTTTAGTGGGGTAGACGATCTTGCTGTAGCTCGAATACTTCCTACCAGAGAAGACGAAGCTATTCCAACTTTCAACAACAAGATAGTTGATACAAGCAAGAATGATGATGAGGCTACTACTGGGAACAAGGACAAGAACTTCATATTTTTAATCTTTGTACACAGTTTGCTGATACAGAACACTTGCTTCTATCTATCTGCGTTTGACCCTCTCGTCTAAAGAGAGAGTCAATTTTTTTTTTTTTCCAAAGAACAAAAACGATAAACTCATCAACAATAGATTTTGGACGGGACGCACGAAACAAGAATCGCCCGATAGAAAACTGAAGATGATGATGAACACAACGAAAAAGATCTCTCCGCTGGCAGCCGGACAGACTACTGTCGACGCGTGTCTTTGGATGTTCAAAATTTCGGTACCTACCTTACTCGTACAGTTTGAAAATAGATAAATATTGCTATTTAGGGAAACAGATGTACCAGGTACGGACAAAGTCGTAGTAAGCAACAGATACAAGTTACTTTGTATAGTGAACTAGTACTATTAGTGTATGTACCCATGGTAGTTTCGGCGATACTCTTGCAAATAGCGTCTGCCAGTCGCCGTTAATTCCGGCAGTAACGGTTAGTTCTTGGGGTTCAACTTTGAGTTCGCTCTTTTCGCCTCTGAAGAATCTTTTTGACGTACCTCTGGTAGGTCCTACGTACAATGGTAGATGGTACAGACAGAACCTGTACGGTAGTCGGTCTAGTCTTCGCACCGGCGCCAATAATATCCAAAATTCTGTCACCGGTATTTTCCATGGAAGATTGCAAGCTTCTCTTCGTTCCTTCGGGTCTTCTCTTCAGTCAGCTCGCATTTTTGATGGGCCAGGAAAAGACAGGTGGTTCTACTTGACTTCTATTTACCAGGTACGGGTCTCGCTCATCCATCAGTTACACAACATTAGTCTGCATTTCAACAAACTCAAAAGCATCGACATTCTAGTTCTCCTTGACAGCTCGGTCAAGTGATATCTGGTGGAGGCTACAAATTCAATAGTAGCAATGCCATCGCAGGTTTTGCTTCGTCGTGCTGCGACGACAGCGGCAGCAACA
>WKLE02000178.1:44368-61632 GCA_014885115.2 Asterionellopsis glacialis
CATGCCAAATGTCTTCCGCTATTTCAGTACGCAACATGAAGTAGAGGAGCACCATGAAAATGAGAGTTTCTTGACGGGTAGTTCATCACTGTATGCTGAACAGATGTGGGAGCAATACACACAAGATCCTAACAGTGTCCATGAAAGTTGGAAAAAGTATTTTGATGACTTGCAATCAGGCGTCCCATATGCGGAAGAAGCATTTGACAAGCCTACAGCTGTTCCACCGAGCAAAGTATCTGCACGTGCCACAGTCAGTGCTGATTCTGTACCGTCTGATTCCTTGGGTGTATCACATTTAATTCGTGCGTACCAAGTGAATGGTCACTTTGCAGCCAATTTAGATCCTTTGGGTTTGCACAGTCCCCTTGCCTTCCCCGGACGTCCTAGTAATTCACGTGATACGTCACAATTACCTGATGGGTGGCCAGAAGAATTGACCCCTGAATATCATGGTTTTACACATCCTGAGGATATGGATCGTAAATTGAATTTTAAAGGTAGGAGTTCAGGTGGTAACAAGGGTTACTTGGAAGAATTAGCAAGTGCACCCGGCAAGGTTACATTACGAGGGATCGTAGATCAGCTTCGACAATCGTATTGTGGTACTCTAGGTGTAGAATATATGCATATGGGTGACAATACCAAGATCAATTGGATGCGTGAACGTATTGAAAATCCAAGGTGGCAAAATTATGACAAGGAAACGAAGCAACATATTTATGAACGTTTATGCTTTGCTGATACATTTGAAAACTTTTTGGCGTACAAATTCAATACAACCAAGCGTTTTGGATTAGATGGTGGTGAAGCCATTGTACCAGTACGTCTTTCCTCTTATTTTTGTTGTGTCTATCATATACTGACTGCAACACTTTTCCATTGTTTCAATTCAACTCATCTTTGTGCTCTATTGTTCCATTCTATTTCTCGATCTTCCGTTGTGTATTCTTTGTAGGCCCTCAAGGATGGTATCGATCGTGCCAGTGAGTTAGGAGCCCATTCCTTTATTATTGGTATGCCTCATCGTGGTCGTCTCAATGTCTTGGCGAACGTGATGAGAAAACCCATGCCTCTCATCTTTTCAGAATTTCAAGGAACACATTTTGATATTACTGAACACACAAAGAGTAATGAGACCTGGGGTACGTCTGGTGATGTCAAGTACCATTTGGGTTCTAGCATGGATCGTACCTATCCTGATGGGCGTCATATCCACCTAAGTTTGGTGGCTAACCCATCACATTTGGAATGTGTAAACCCCGTTGTGGTTGGTAAAACTCGAGCAAAACAATATTACTGTGGTGACCGTCCAGAAGACGTTAGAAATTGCGTTCCCATCCTTTTGCATGGTGATGCAGCTTTTGCTGGACAAGGTGTTGTGTATGAAACAATGCAACTTTCCAAAGTACCAGACTTTGATGTTGGTGGAACTATCCACGTCATTGTGAATAACCAAATTGGTTTCACCACGAACCCCGTCAACTCTAGATCAACACCATATTGTTCTGATTTAGGCAAAGCCTTCAATTGTCCAATCTTCCACTGCAATGGTGATGATCCCATGGCTGTTTCCACTGCACTTGAAACTGCTATTGAATACCGTCATGAATGGGGAACTGATGTGATTATTGATATGGTTTGTTATCGTCGTAATGGCCATAACGAATTGGATCAACCTGCATTCACTCAACCTAAGTTGTACAAAGAGATCAACAGGCATCCCACGACACTTCAAATTTTTGAAAAACGATTGATTGATGAGGGTACCCTTACCAAGGAAGAATGCGAAGAAATCAAAGCATTCACTCGGGAAAGTTATGAAGCTGACTTGGAGGCCAGTAAAACTTACGTGAGAAAAGAAAGTGATTGGTTGAGTTCCAAATGGTCGGGCTTTAAGAGTCCCAAACAATTAAGTCGTATCCGTCCCACTGGTGTTGATATTGATATTTTGAAGAACATTGGTATCCAAGCTGGTACCGTTCCCGAAGGTTTCAAACTTCATCGTCAAATGGCAAAAATTTTCAAAGCACGTCGTGAAATGGCAGAAAATGGTGATGGTATTGATTGGGGTACCGCAGAAGCTATGGCTTTTGGATCTCTATTACTTGAAGGCAACCATGTTCGTATTACTGGTCAAGATGTTCAACGTGGTACCTTTAGTCACCGACATGCCGTCGTCAAGGACCAAGATACAGAGGAAGAATACACTCCACTTAACAGCTTAGCCAAGGTGATGGATCCGTCAGCTCCCATGGAAATGATGTCCTTGCCAGATACACAGGCTGGCTTTACTTGCCGTAACTCGATTTTATCAGAATTTGCAGTGCTAGGATTTGAACACGGATACAGTTTAGAAAATCCCAACGCTCTAATTTTGTGGGAAGCTCAATTTGGTGACTTTGTCAATGGTGCACAAATTCTGATCGATCAATTCATTTCAGCTGGTGAAGACAAATGGTTACGTCAATCAGGTTTGGTCATGTTGTTACCACACGGTTATGATGGTCAAGGTGCAGAACACTCTTCATGTCGTGTTGAACGTTTCTTGCAGCAAGTCGATGAAGATCCTCACCATGTGCCACCCATGGCACGTGATGAACGTATGCAAGTTCAAAAGTGTAACTGGCAGGTTGTCAATTGCTCCACTCCAGCAAACTACTTCCACTGCTTGAGACGACAAATTCATCGTGATTTCCGTAAGGCACTTGTTGTGATTGCACCCAAAAATTTATTGAGGCACAAACGTTGTGTGTCCAGTCTTGAAGAAATGGGGCCTGGCACTTCCTTTAGACGTGTCATTAATGAAACTGACCCAGAGATCAATGACAATGCCGACAATGTGAAGGTAAGTACATTATAAGAGGACAGGTAGATCGAGTATAGCACCTTCCAATTGGAAGTTGGCAAAAAATAACCATGTGTCTACAATTTTCTTCCTTTCAATGAGATATCCATTTTCTAACAATAGTTTTAATTTTGAATCCGTCACAATCAAAATGCAGACGCTTGTATTCTGTACTGGTCAGATATACTACGAACTCTTGGCGGAACGTGAGAAGCGTGGTTTGATAGATGTTGCTTTGGTTCGCTTGGAACAAATCGCTCCATTTGCTTTTGATAGGATTGCCACCAATGTTGAAAAATACCCTAATGCTGAAGTTTTTTGGGCTCAGCAAGAACCAAAAAATATGGGTGCATATTCCTATGTTCTTCCCCGTATTATGACGGCTACTCGTGAAATCAACGGTGACGAAAAAAGGCCTCGTTACGTTGGTCGTAAGGTCAGTGCTGCTCCAGCCACTGGTATGGGTAAGGTTCATCAGCATGAATACCAGAATATTATGGATGAAGTATTTGGTGAATCGTCTGATTTGGGAGATTAAAGAAAAGAAGCAAAGTATTTTTTAGTCAGAGGAGAAAAAAATAGAGAGACAAAGTTAGGTCATGTGGAGGCGTGTATGATTCAGATATATTTTGAATAAAATAGTATCATATGATGTTGTTGTGGTCGTTAGAATAATTTCCTTCTTGTCGTGCTGCTAAATTGCTGCTTTTGTAGTTTATATATTATATTGGTGTCGACCACCAGCAGCTTCAAACATCCTGCCAGGAACTCATGTCGAGAAAATGTGTTAATATTATGAAGATTTGGTACTCCTTACAGAACCAGGTTCTCGCACCTGGTACCAGGTACAGTACCTGGTACCTGGATACCAGGTACCTGGTAAATGGGGTACCGGTACATTATACAGTATTTTATTTTAAAATACCAACTAAATAAATAAAAAACCAGAAACCAGCAGGTAGTAAATACAAGTTACAATACAACTAATGTCTAAAAAAATTATAAAATCAAGGTTTTCAATTGCCCTGTGTCTTACCTTTACCAGTATGTACTGCCTCTTGGAAAATAGTTATCTTGAAAAATTCAGTAGTTGGATGGATATAAACTAGTGATTCTATATTTTGATAGTTGCTTCAACGGCAAGTTGAGACTGCATAGCTCAGTTGGTAGAGCATTGGATTCCAGACCCAAAGGCCGTCGGTTCAAGTCCGGCTGCGGTCATTTTGACCTTTTCCTCTCATGGACTTGACCTTACGATGTGAAAAACTGAATTTTTACCCGGAATTACAAAAACAACGGAAAAATTATTATGTTGGAACTTTGAGTGGTAGGGTGACCTACCGGTATGCTGGTACCAAGCATGTTAATTACATTGTGACTAGTCTAGACAAGCGGCTACATAAGAATCGAACGCAGGGCCGAAGCGGTGTCAGATTGCAAGATCCTGGCTGCTGCTACACACATGCAGCATCATTTTATTGCTATCATACATTTTTGTTTTGTCATTCAAAACTATGCCGTTCATGGACCTCAGTTTTTCGCTGAAAAGGCACGAACGGAGAATTATGACTGCATAGCTCAGTTGGTAGAGCATTGGATTCCAGACCCAAAGGCCGTCGGTTCAAGTCCGGCTGCGGTCATCTTTTTGGATGATGTGTCAAAGGAAAAACGTCTTCAAGTCTATCCCTTTTTTATTACGTCATGTTTCCTATTACAGTAGTCGATTACGACCAGGACTTGAATATCGTAGCAAGTGTGCAGTTGGGTCACGCGGTGCCTTGGTACTAGCAGTTCATGCCTGGTTACAGTCCTAAATTTCTACCAATAACTGGTTTGAGGCATTTTTTGTGCTGGTAACCGGTCGAATCCAGCATTACAATGGTAAGAGGAAATGTTTTAAGGTTTTTGGGTGTATTATGGCTGCATTATGGCTGCATTATGGCTGCATTATGGCTGCATTATGGCTGCATTATGGCTGCATTATGGCTGCATTATGGCTGCTCCATAGAATTGTTCGTATTCAAAGGCAGTGTACCACATGATGTCAGTAAGTGAGTAGTACCCACACCCACTCAGTGCCTCTAGTGCCACCTGTTAAAAAATAAAAAAAATAAATTAAAAAAAAAAAAATCAAGAAACAAAAATCAAAGTATTTTTTGAGAAATGGAAATTACAGTGGTAATACTATGAAATCTCTTATGTATTTTTCAGCTCTAACTGAGATAGAAAGGCCACATTGTAAAATAATCCCTGTGCACCTCTTATGTTCTTCCTACTAGTACTTTACAGTAAGAAAAGTACAGTATACAAGCAAAGACAAGACAAGACAAAGTCAAAAAGTCCATTACACCATTCTTCTCTAATAAGCAACAGTGCAATTTTTTGCTAAGCTGTAAGTGGCTTAATAAGAAATTTTTAGTCTACCACACCAATAAGCAACAGTACATGACCTAGTCATCTGGTTTTTTAGGATTCTATCACTCTGTAGGTGGTTGATATAACAATCAATGGCTCAGCAACAAAAACAAAAAAACAGAAATTAGAAATCTATTTTATTATGCTGCCACTGTGCAGTATAAATCTGGTTTCCTCCTGTGACAATATTGTAGCTATTTAGGAGGTAACTAATAAAGAGCTTCTTGATGTGCTGCTTTTGTTGATAGAGAGATCTTGACTTTTCAAATATCTGTCTTGTCCGCTCTACTGCTGTGTGATGCAACTCCCCCCCTTGGACAATACAATCCTAGCCAATTGCATTTTGTCTTGCAATAAGTTGTCTATAATTTGGAGTGATTGAGTTGGAGGGGGTTGTATTAGAACCAGTTTTTGAAGCTATTGATAAAGGAACTCAAAAATAGAAGTTGATATGTCTAATATTTGTCTTGAAGAAAATGTTTCTATATGTGTTAGGCACCTCAGATTCTGTACTATGACTTTTTTGAATGAGTTATGTATTATTCATGTACTAAATGTTGCTGTGACAAACTTCTGCTGCAGCACCTGTATATCACATCAACAGCAGCAGACTTCTTTGTGTAACTACCAACAGAATTACAAACCTGCTGTATATTTCTGCCTGATATTCAAAAGGATAATAAGAGAAACACATACTGTACATGATTTTCTGTTACTTTAAAAGATCCCAACACACATGTATAATTTTGATATTCTCACCAGAGAATGCATAAAAAACAAAAGTGTTTTTTGTGTATTCTGAAACCGTAACATACTAATATGCTAATTTTTATTCCAGTAAAACTCATATGTATTCGGAATGTTTTTTAATTATTGCTGTTGGTATTGTTGTTGGTAATGGAGGTGCATCTATTGATTCTAGTGGTGGTGGTGGACTAAATCCACATTGGTAAGGTAAGTGTGCATGAATACCAGAATCACACAGAATCTGCTGTGCATTTCTGTCTCCAATTTGAAAGGATGAATAATAGAATCACATGTGTGTGTGATTTTTTGTTATTTTGAAGAATGCCAACACATGTAAGCATTTTTGGTGCATTCATAAAACTATAGCATCAACCAAAAGAAAGCTCCTACCACTATAATACAATAAGTATGTGCACCAAACAATGGGGGGGTTGGGGCATTGGCATGAACCTGCTACCACATATCATGCCTGCCCCCTTCAAGCTAATTAATACTGCATTTGAACCTTTTGCAGCAAGAATGACTACCAGATAATAATTATTCATCATGAATAAATTATTGTTCATAGTTTTTATAGGCAACAATTGTGATGTATCAAATATATGAAGTTACCTAAGACATTGTGTGTTTCTTCATGAAAGATGATATGTAAGGTATAGAATAATCTGTGCATTAAACAAAATCCATCATTAATAAATCAACATATCAAGAAGAGGGTAGTATTGTGGTGGACCCTGTTTTTCATTGGTATATGAAGGAGACTACCTGGCAACTTAAAAGTCTCTCATTGGCATCTTGGGATAGTCTATAGATTGCAGTTACAGTTAAAGAAGAGGACCACATAATAAATGAACTACACTCCCTGTAGGACACTCTTGAGGATGGCTGATTGTTGATGCAGCTTGATGCAGCAACAAGAAGACAGACTCCAAGGTTTACCATTTACTAATATTTCCTGAAGATTTACTTCTTACTAAATTGCTAGATTTCTCCAGCATAAGAAAACTAACTCTTTAAACTAGCTCATATTTTTTACCACCAAATAAAAGTCTTCTTTTCTATTGTGTGTTGATTGTCTGATTGTTGTGTTGTGCTGCTGTCAACACTAGCATCATAGGGGCAATATCACCATAACAAGGGTAGTAGACTTAGGTGGTCAAAAATTAGATTCTTTAACAGAGAAAAACTAACAATGTTCTTTGTAATTCTGCATAACTTTCATTATACTGGTAAAACCATCTGGAAACATATTTCATCTTTTACTGATTTTTTGAAACAACAAAAAGAAAAGAAATAAAGGTATGTGTCTTTGAAGCTGACATGTCAATATTTTCTGCTGTATCCTTGGTATAACAACCACAAAACTTGATACTAATGGTATGTGTATTTGATTCACTAGATAAAGGTGTTCTCTAGGGTTTGATTGGTGATGATGTTGGCTCTTGTTCCTGTATTTTTAACATGGATTATGTGTTTTGCTGCCTTCACAAGTACCTTAGGAGACAGTCTTGGAGCATCTTCTGGTCTAAGCAGACAAAATGATTACTGAGAATCAATATTTCTGAAATATCTCAGTTGTATACCTTTATGCAAAGGCACATGGATGTCAATGTTGAGAACTTTTTGAGGAACAAGGGTTCACACTTCAGGATCTTTTTTTGCCCTGGGAAGATCTAGCATTGATTATGGGGCTCACTGGATCTCCATATGAAGCATGCCAAAAGTGTGGCTTGAGGTAAATTACTTACTCTCTATGTAATGAGCAACATGTGAAACAAAAAATCCATATCATTTAAACCAAACCCACCTGGCATTTCACGTTATAAATTATAGCCTCCTCTTATTCCTTGATATCTAGGTGATGCCTGGAGATGGATTATTTGGTGCTACTAGTATACATACTATGAGTATATAGACAATAATTGTAAGAATCTAATTAAAATATTAATGGGATTGTCTAGATATTGAAAGAACTTTCTACATTTCCTCAAGATTTGATAGAGCACCAGATGAGCAAGAAGATAAAACACCATATGAATGTCTCTTTTCCCTACCTGCTCAGTCAAACATCAACACTGACTCAGGTATCTAATTTTCAGCAATTAATATGTCATTCTTTTTATACCATGCACCCCTTCAAGCAAGGTGTAGCTTTAATCATGCAAAGCCATTGCAAGTCTTCATTCAGCTGATTTATGCCACCACTCTACCACTCATTCCACATTTTTGTGATACACACCCATACATCCTCCTGTCTTTGATAATATCAACTTGGATATCTTTACCATTGCTTTACAATGTCATCCTGACCCTTAGAACATCATCAAGAAACCTACATATATAAAATACCCTCCATCATACACCCAGTATAAAATTCATTATTGTGGTACTAAGTTTGTTTCTTCATTACTATGTCCCATATGCAATTCACTTGACAGAACATGCCATCATTGTTCTGATTTTCTATTAAGGATTAGTGTGCATGCACCAAATACCCCCATGCTTGAACACAAAGACGCAAAGTATTGGAGATAGAAGGCAATCAAATTGTATTATGTGTAGGCTAGGTTGCTGGTACGGGAATAATGAAACAAGGCACTGGTGATAGTCTATGTCAAAATGAAGATCTCACTAGTGGTGTGATAAGATGAGGACTTAACCTTTTGGATTAGTATTGCCTTAAGTTGTCCCTCACTTAAGTATGGACCCTACCTTGAAAGTTAAGAATAAATGTGGAGGAAAGATATGGACCACATGAAGAGAGATCCTCTGGTGCTGTGCAACAAGAAAGTATGAATATTAGAAGCCCCAGAAGATCCACCCCTATGGCAATGTGGCTTCGCACAAATAGGATGCTCCCATGAACACAAACAAGTTTTCAATCCTGTGTGATGGCCAAATAATATCAATAATACTTTCATAAACACTTACAACCTAAAGAATGATGATCCTAACAAGGAATTCTCAAAAAAGAAGCCACCAAGGATGGTGGTGATTTCTCACCATGTTTTTTCTAACACAATTTTTGCCAATCAACAACAAGAATGGGTTCTTGTTACCAATGCAATTAAGTGTGAGTCCAAAGAGGCAATAATTTGCAAGTGATGGACTTCCTCAAGCACATTATCTTGGATTCTTTGTGGGACAAAGCATATTAGATGTCACCAGTTAAGAACAAGAGAAGGGAGAGGGGGGAGCTAAATGTTTAATCTAGGGGACACAGACAGGTAACAGACATATATAGCCTGATCTTATTCTCCTCTAGTAGACTAGGCCTAGTAGAGAAGGGGAGTCCCTTTTTCCCAAAAGGATACATATAGTGTGTGGTGAAAGCTGTCTAACTATTCCAATTGAAAAATTCTTTGTTACTAGTAACTAGGCATCAGGCACCTGGTACACCAGACACACCAGAGGACATACCAGACACCCAACACTAGGGAAACAAAATGCTAAATTTGGTCAGTTCCCAACCACTTTGGAGACTTAATCTCAAATATCTATTATTTCTTCCACACACTAGTCCCTGGATAGTATGGGGTTGGTGTGTTCACCACAAAGATTACAAATGTATCAATTGTTGTTACTTACAGTCCCACTACTTCCAGCCATGTACTTCAAGAAAACTATGACCACCACTATTGCAATTGACCATGATCTAATGATCCAAGGATGGTTCTCTAAAACAAGAACAAAAAGCTTCAAAGAAGAGAATGGGTTTCATAAAAAAGAAGAGATGCTAGAGATTTGACAAATGTACTTCCTGAAACAATACATGATGCTTTGATATGGGAAAGATAGACAGATAGCAGGAAGTTAGTGGGGACTAGCTTGTTGTCATCAAATACAATAACATTTTAATAGTTTTCTATTACTTTTTTTGGTCATGGCTTAGGTGCTTTATACAATTCAATTGTATGAAATACTTCTTTGTCAATAAAATTACCCACCAAAGTCAAATGGGACATACAGTAAAACAGTGCTTCATAAAAGAAAGCAAATTTCTTTCTGTGACATAGGCTACATTTTCTTATTTTATTGGTTAGAATGAACTACACTCCCTGTAGGACACTCTTGAGGATGGTTGTTGCGTGGACAGACAGGCTCCAACTTACCCTTTACTTACATTTCAGGATATAATTTTTGTTACTAATTTACCTGATATTCTCTGGATTAAACTAAGCTCATAATTTAAACCACCAAATAAAAGTCTTCTTTTCTTTTGTTTAATGTTTGTCTGATTGTTGCTTGCCAAAGTCAACCTTAGCGGCATAGTCAAGTATTTATGTGTAATTCTTAAGGAGGATGGATTGGTATATATATATTTAATGTTAGCAATTATTTCAAAAAAATATGCCAGCTAGAAAAGGGCATTTCAGAAGTCAGACCTCTCAGCCTAGCTGTTACTCTACACCAGCTTGTTGAGTTGCTGCTGGCTGAATACAAAGTACCTTGTTGCATGTTTTTACTACAAGTTTCCTAGCTTTCTGTTTTAAAATCCATATGATTTAGTTAGAATCAACTTAATCAAAACAGAATCTCTTTCTCCAAGATTTTTTGTGCTTGAAATGGAATTTTGAAAAATGTCATGTTTTCTTGTAGAAGCGGCACAATCCATTTTTTTGACATCAATGAGATTCTTACATCAATTGCCCCCCAGCAACTGAAATCATTTTTTGATATCCATTTGCTGATGCAGCAGCCTTCCTCATCCTCCACAGAATCTGAAACCACAATTTGGATACTGGCAATTGACATTTGTTGTTGCATTCAACTGCCATACCTACAAAAATCATAATGATCAAAGAAATAGTAGTATACCTACCAAGACTAGCAGCAAAACCAAGGCTCATGACAATGACTGTCAGTGATCAAATGCCACCCTAACTGGTCGCATAAGGTAGTCAAAGAGTCAAGCTTCTTGTATTCTTTAAATTGCATAATTGTGGGGTCATAAACAGTGAAGGATATAGTAAACCTTGACATTCAGAAAGAACAACAACAAACCATCCTGTGCAGAGTTGTTCCAGGATTAGGTGGACCAGTCCAGTACTAGACTGTGACATAGAATTTTTTTTGATCAAATTAATCAAACCTAGTAATTTTACGTGTTATTTTTTTGTGAGGATGGAAGGATGTACCATTTTACAGTACCAATGGAACCATACTGGTGGTTGTTAGTTAAAAATGGCTGGTTGTTGAGAAATCAGTACCACAAACAGCACCATTTTGCAAGATTGATCGGAAGAGATCTGGGTGCAACAGCCAATTTTTGTCAGTTGGGTGAGCCTGCAATGCCCAAAAGTGCACCGGTCAGGTCATCATTGTATTCAATTCCAATACAAGTTGACTGTGCCATAATATGATGTATTCATGTATGTATATATACAGGGTATATATTCCAGCAGTATAAACGTATTGAAATATGAATGCATATACAACAATTTTTCAAAGTATATAAAATTATACATTCATAAATATGTTCATAATTTAAAAATATGAATTTTGGATCTAGGTGGAGTCTACAGACCAAATGTCACAAGTTGGTCCATCTAATCCTGGAACAACTCTGCAAGAAGGAGGAGGAGGAAATACACCAATACTAGGTTCTTCTTTTTTACAAATTTGACTCATAGCCTTTTAACCTCTAGATAATATGTAGTATTGGATCATATTGATACAAGTTATCTGGTAGTTATCCATTGCATTATTAGATAAAATATAGTGCTGGGTAGGATGAAAGAAGAATGAATACAATGGCTTTCATCTTAAAACAAAAAGGATATTGTTGGTGTAACATTTGACAGTTGATTTCTTTGTTGTGCACATTGTATCTCATGCAGTCTCTTGAAAATCCAACTGAACAACACAAGCACAACAATAACCTACCCTTTCATTATGATTCTATTTGAAAATCTATTCCACAATGATAGACTATGTTAACATTTTAAGATTTATCATGAAGGAACTACATGCAAGTTCTTGGTTTTTGAACATAACAATATAAATTATAAATGTACATTTTAAATCCAACTAAAGATGCATGCATCATATTAAACAAGCAGAAAAAAAAGCTATACAAACAACAATCAACAATAAGCACCTTTACTATAATTCTATAGAACATTTCATTCTACAATGATAGTAGACAACACCAAGAATACACTGTCAAATACTCTAAATGTGTGAAACAAGTTTTTGAGGGGGTGACAATATAATCCTTAAATCCAACCAAAAATAACAACAATACAAGCACAAACAATTCCTTTCATATTCAGAATTTATTAAATTAAGAAAATATTAAACTAGTGAACTAAACAATAAACATATTCATCATTGTTGTGGTGCTTTCTTGTGCAGGAAATGTGTATGGTGTTCAGTACTCTCATCTGTATGCAGCTCTGCTCACTTCCTGTAGAAAAGGCCACATAGGAGACCCACAAACAACAAAAATGATGATATCATAAATAAACCAGTACTGGTACTGTAGGACCCATGTGAGAAAGACACACAGTTCAGCCACTTTTTCTGGGGTCGTACATAGCAAAAACTAATTTTTCTGCATGGGTACATGAGCATATATAATGTACATATAACAAAAATAATTCTATATTGTTGCGTAGAATACATCTTGAATATACGACTTGAAATTTTTTGTGAAGTTAAAAAAGGGGTACAAAAGTATGCAAATATGCAATATTTTTGTGTACTGTACAACATTTTCACTGGGAAATGCTTGTAATTCTATGCTATCATCACTCACAAAATTCCATGGAAATCATTAAAATAACAAATAAAAAACTAAAATAAATTATACATACTACCCTAGTTGAGATCTATCATGGATTCTAAAAAATTTAGAAAACAACTTGAGTCAGCATTAGGGGCACCTTCTGGTACTGGATTCACACCTATATGTACGGCTCCCATCTCTGTTGCAAATACCACTTTCTGCATGTGCTAGGAGGCATGCCCTGGTTTCATTTCCTTGACGAGCAAGAGCAGAAGCCTCTGTCTAAACTTGCTTGTCATTATTTACATCAAAAGCCTCTGCAAATTCATCAGCTGAATTCCTTCAGTACAAATGTATTCAAATACTGATGATCATTGAAAAATCACAATCCCACTAATAAGGGTCATCAAAACAATTCTGAGGTACCTTCTTCCATCTGTCTTCCCCTTCCTGCTCCTCTTTGCTTTGGGCAAAGGGGATCCCTGCCAAATTGCTGCTTTGCCATATGAGGTGTTCAACACGAATCTTGGAAGTTGAATCTCCCTGACAAGCCAAGTTCCATGTGCATAAAGAGTACGCACATGCAAAAATTGACTTGGGGGTCCCTCTTTTTACACACCACCTATTGAACTTCTTGTACAGCAGGGGACAGGTAAGTTCCCATTTTCCATCCTCTATGTTTCCTTCACCAGCTTGTCTAGTAGCTTCATTGGCAGTACGCTTGACTCCCTTTAAGATTTCAGAAACATCTTGAAAGCGGTCATTGTCCATATTTTAGATGTATTTACAAAACAAAAATGAAATTGCTGATTGCATGCTCTTGTACCCTTGTGGTTTATATAAACTACCATCCTTCTATCTTTTGCTGCATAGATAATTTCCCACAACATCAGCAGTTATCATGTCAGGTTTGATTGTTGTGCATAAGAGGGGATTACCCTTTGAACCAAGGCTCTTCCTGATAAAGGGTCTCAAAATTTTGTTCAAGTAATACATTGATTTCCGTGCTTGTTTTTCTGTATCAGTGAGTCCGTCCTTGTCCCATCTCCTACAGATTCTCATGGGGATGGGAGAGCTTACATAAAAAGCTCTGTCAGATTGTAAAAAAAATCAGTATCAAGAATAGACTTGTACTTGGAATGAATGAAAAAAAAAGCTACAGGATAAAATGCTCAAGCTTGTGCTTGTAAAATGTGTTGTTAGATCTTGTATCTTTTTTAACAGCTTCAAGATTCATTTTAGAACGAACCTCCTCCAAACTTAGCTGTTCAACAATGTACCTTGTGCTTGTTTCATTGCATTTGGATACAGATGCCTGTGTTTTATCTTCAATGGCATTGATTTGTTCTTCTTGGGTGTAGCAGTTTTGTGGTATTTACGACTGTTTTTTTGTTCACATTCAAAACAACAAGGACGATTATTATATAGGAGTCATCTCCTACGATTTCGACACCACATATGGCATGTATGTGGCGTCGATAATCAGGGCACTTGTGCGTTGAGGCTGCTGGGGTGCCAAGAATGCGCTGGCTCTTAGCGGCACATTCCATCGTCGATACCGAACTGTCGAGAAAATTCCGAGAAAGAAACGGAAGAAAATTTGTGCGTCAGTATCGAGACCCCACCAATTATGGGAGTCGTGTGCTTGAATTTTTGCATAATTATTTTCCTACGTAAATTCCTATGTAGTATTATTTCCGATCTGCGCAGACCGGAAAAAGCGGTAGTGGAGATATTCGGTTCTTTTGCAAAAAAAAATTACTTAGCAACCATTTTTTCCGAGCTTATTTACGCTATGTCTACGAAAATGCCTAGGTCCTAGTTTTATTATAAATCCCGTAACCACCGTCTGTTCCCTTTGGGCTCAGGCGCTCTAGCGGTGTAAAAAATAATAATGTTGTCTTTCTAATCGAGGAGGAGCCACCAAAAGCGAAGGCGAATCATTATCTCAGAGCCGCACAGACAATAGGTCCTCTCTAGAGTTTAACCTAGGACTCGTGTAGTCCCACTGTCTGTAACTGCGATATCACAAAGCTTCTCTATCTCTCTATGCTCTTTCCCGCAACTTCGTGGCTGCCATCATGGCTTCAGTCAACACCGGACTTGACCTACGATCAGACTTTGAAAGAATATAGTTCCCTGCAATTGGAAGATCAACAGCAAATCACTCGAGAACTTTACGGGATAGATTTTGAAGATAGGATACAAGAGACTCCCGAGTTTATTTCTTACAAACTGGGCCGTCTTGAAGAAGAACTGGATAAAATTGTCGAAAAGGAGACGTATGAGACAGCCTTGTTTATCATGTACGATTATGTTCAGAGTAAAAAGTTTCGACTTGCATTTCTCAGGGCTGATCGTTTTGATGAACATGCAGCTGCTAGACGTATTTGTACTTTCTGGGATCGTAAATTAAAATTGTTTGGGGCTGCTTCAGCCTTTAAAGAAGAGATAAGCATCTTTGACTTTAAGGATGAAGATTTCGAAGCCTTATTGAATGGTGGAGGGCGATTTCTTGGTTTGGATGCTTCTGGGCGTGGAATCTTTCAAACTTGCCGAAAATATCAGGACATGAGGTTGTCTCACGTAGAAAGTATGGTAAGTCCAGTATTAGAACTGGATCCAAGCACTAATTTTTTGTTCACACGAGTGCAATTCAAGGCTAACTTCTCTTCCTTATCTTTGTTAAACAGGAACGTTTGTATTGGTTTGTTTGCCACCACGCTGTTTTTCAGAGCGAGCATTCTGAGAGCATCCAGAAGAATGGTTTTATTTGGTTAAGTAGCGACGGAAGAAACGAAGGCGACGACGTACCTACATATTCAACTCTTCTTCGAGCTAAATACATGTCATCCATGGGTCATCACGATAGTACATACGCTTTCCCTTGCCGATTTGTAGCGATTCACGGCTTTTTCAATCACCTCTTTTTTTTAGAAATCGAACAATGTCTTTCCTTGATGAATCGTGCTTCTCGACTTCGGGCAAAAGTATATAATATCGATAATACGCAAGAGAACCTGAGAAGCCTTGCTGATTTTGGATTGCTGTCTGAAATGGTTCCCAAAGAGATCGGAGGGGCGCTTGACTTTGACTGGCAAAATTATCTAAGAGAAAGGATCGAAGAATCAGAAGTTCCCCCAGAAAGATATGACTTTGCGAAGCGTTTACTGAATGCAAAGTAACATGTTTGATTGGAGTGATATGATATGGTACGCGCATTTGGTATGATGTAGACCACACTTGCTATATAATAAACAGATCATATAATAAACAGACCCCGTTAGGTGGAAATGAATTCGGAAGTATTTGTGCCTATCATTAGTACACCTATGACCACATTGTTGACGTTCGGGTAATTAAATGCAAAATTGAAAAAGTCTTTTGCATTATGTATGACTGTCTTTGGTTGTGAAAGTAGGTCCTATGATGGAAGCTCATCAGATGAGTTTGAGACGCAATGAAGAAACAATTTCTTATTTGCTTGGGTCCCAGCAACAAGAAATTCAATGGCGTACCATGACTTACAATAAACATATACATATTAAGCCTTAATTTTGAATTTTTTTATGGATTGCAAAGCAAGCCCCCCCAAACCGCCCCCATCAACCCGTTTATCTCCAGAAAGAATTATCTTCCACGAAGAGCTCTCTTTCCTTTTCTATTCTTTCTGGCACCAGTACGCTTTCCACCCCGTTGGTTACTTGTCTTGCCCCCATATCTACTAGACTTCCCTAAGGTGGTTTTAGAATATTTCTGAGTTCCAAAGCCATTTGAATTACTGCTCAAGTTTTTACCGAACTTTCCGCCGCCTTTGCCATAACCGTATCCTTTACTGTTGTTCTTTCCACCGAACTTGTAATTACCCTTGCTACTATTTCCGGGACTGTACCTATTACCTTTCTTTGATTTTCCACCACCCTTACCATTTTTCCCACCACCACGATAATCAAATTTATCATACACGTTTAATCTCCCATCATTTCCCTTTCCTTTTCCTTTGCCCTTGCCCTTACCACAATGCTCGTTGTCATAGAGTTGGACCAGGGCACCAACACACCTGCTAATTTCCGAACCCTTGGCATCATGTTTTGGTACTCTGACAATACGAGTAAGTATACTTTCGTTACCAGAAGCATCTACAGCACTTGCTTCAACAGTGTACGTATGGCCAGCATCGGCACGAAAACAAACTTTGTCCAAATGTTCGTCATAAACACAGTCTGGACAGAAACCACTATCATGATCAATTGGACTTGATTGACATCCAAGGTACGTGATTTTCGGTTTGTCACAGTTGTCGGTCGCATGGAACAAAGATGATACCGACTCACAGTAAAATTTATCATTTGGCGGCCAAATACAAATAGGTCTTTCCTTGTCTTGTACTGGCGGAGTGTTATCAATGACAACAAAGTTGGTAGTACAGGACTCAGGAGCATTGCCATTTGTGTCCATAGCAGAAAAGTTGATGATAGTCTGACCAATTCCTACCACAGTTCCGGGAGGAGGGAACTGACCTTG